>JABEZY010271811.1:0-12118 GCA_013467495.1 Gossypium gossypioides | reverse complement strand
CACTATTATTAGATTCTTCTAGCTTGTTTGTTTTGCAGGTACAAGGCCGTTAGCTAGCTGGCGTACGGAGCGGCGTGCGCAGGGGAGGCGGCGACAATTAGGGCGGCGACGGCTAGGGTTTTCCCTCCTTTTTTGCTGCTGAAAGTGTTTAGTTTTTGGGCCATATTGGGCCACTAGGATTTTTTGGTTATTGGGCTAATTGGGTTTTATTTTTTATTTTATTTATTTTGGGCTTTGGGTCCAGGCCAAAATTGGCCTATTACAGCTGCCCTCTTTGCTCATTGTCGTATAACGAGAAAAGAGCAAAGACTTAAAAAGGGCCAATTTTGCCTGGCCTCTTGGTGCTCGTCTTCTTTAGGTAACCTCATTCCATCCCACTGCATCTTTAGGGGTATAGGAATTGGTGCTTCGATCTACTCCAATGTAATTTTAAGGAGAAGAGACTTATAGCTTCGATCTACTCCGCTGCCACTTCAAGGAGATAAGGCTGGTGGCTTCAATCTGTTCCACTACAACTTCAGGAAGAAAGGATCCGCCATAATTTGTAGCTTTAATCTATTCCACTGCAACGCTAGAGAAATAAGATTCGCTGTCTTCAGTCTGCTTTGCTGCAACTTCAGGGAGATAAGGCTGGTGGCTTCAATCTGCTCCACTGCAACTTCAGGAAGATAAGATCCGCCATAATTTGTAGCTTTAATCTGTTCCACTGCAACACCTGGGAAATAAGATTCGCTGTCCTCAGTCTGCTCCGCTGCAACTTCAGGGAGATAAGGCTGGTGGCTTCAATCTGCTTCACTGCAACTTTAGGAATATAAGATCCAGCATAATTTGTAGCTTTAATCTGTTCCATTGCAACGCTAGGAAAATAAGATTTGTTGTCTTCAATCTGCTCCGCTGCAACTTCAGGGAGATAGGATTATTGACTTTAATCTGCTCCACTACAACTTCAGGGAGATAAGATTCGCCATAATGACTTTAATCTATCTCGCTGCAACTTCAGTGATATAGGATTTGTGGCTTTACCGATCTTTTCTCTGGGGAACATGACCTGTAGAATCCATTTCATGGGCCTATTTATGCCCAGTGATTAGGATGTTATTATTGGAATGAAATCAAAATCTCCTAACTAAATATGTATGAATGAATTGACCCCTTAATGTTTGAGTTGTTATTGCTCTTTATTCATTAAGGCTCTATCACCGACACGTCATAATGCCATCTTGTTCGGCTGGTATCTCTAAAAAAACACTTCATATAATCAGATTGCCCCTACTGTAACTTTAAGGTTCATTCCATTGTACTTCTGGGACATAAGATTTGTACCATCTTCATCCCGCTGTAACTTAGGGGTATAAGATATGGCTCTTTCTCCATCCTCTACTACTACAATTCAATGCTACAGGATGTAAATCTCTTTGGTCTTTTACACCATTCCCAAGGTGTCGTACCAATGTAAAATTTTCTTTTCCAAAAATGATCTCCTCTTATTACTCGGTGATCATTGCTCGTTTGTTCACCAACACGATATCTTGTCGTTTTGTTCAATCAATATTTTGACAACAAAATTTGAAGGGATAGTCTTAATTTAGACTCTTCCTTCTCAGATATTTCCAACCTTTAAACCCGGTGTGTTCTAAACAATAATCCTATTTCAGGTTCTTGTATTATTTAGAAACTTCTAGAGTAATATGCAGAACTTCCTTTGTGAAAGTATTATTAGTCCATTAATCATTATTCTAATGCAACATACTTGCAAAAGATCATAACAATGGATAAGAATAGAATTGATTTGAAGCATAACTCAAAATGAATAAATTATCAAGGATAAAGAAGAATAAAAAAGTGAATTGATTGGGAACATGTATCTTGAAAAGAATAAAGTATTCCAAGAATAGCAAATTCAATATAAATAGTATAAAGACTAGGTGCCTCAGATATCGCAGCTTGAATTTCTCTGTACAAACTTCCTGAAGACCATTTTGAGTTTGACATGTGTTTAGGAGATCTAGAGTACTTTGTCGATGCCCCAAGATGTCGTATACCCCTTTCCTATTAATTCGGGTACAGCAAGATCACCACATGCCCCATTTTGATTAATATTTGAGCCGCCCTTTTCGGATTTTCAACTCAAATCCCCTTTGGTTTCAAGGTGCCCTTTGCGGGTTTTCACCTTGGCCTCTTTTTTTTTTTAGGACTTAAGGTACCCTTTGCAGGTTTTCACCTTAGTCCTTTTTTTTATATAGGACTCAAAGCGCCATTTACGGGTTTTCACCTTGGTCCCTTTTCCTTCTTTAGGTAAAGTATTTCTTGACTGAATCTGAGTTTACAGGATTATGCAGGTTCTTACCATCCATCTCACTCAAAATCAATGCTCCTCTAGAAAATGCCTTTTTTACAACATAAGGTCCTTCCCAATTTGACTTCCATTTCCCTCTAAAATCTTTTTGTAGAGGAATTCTCTGGGACGAACCTTTTTGTTGTAGGCTCGCATCATTCGTTTTTGGTACATCTGACCGTGGTGAATAACGTTTAGCCTTTTTTCTTCAATTAGATTCAATTGATCATATCGAGATTAGATCCATTCTGTTTCATCTAACTTTAGCTCAGCCAATACCCGGAGAGAAGGAATTTCGACTTCAAAAGGAATTTCGACTTTAATGGGTAAAACTGCCTCCATCCCATAAACCAGAAAGAAAGGCATTGCCCCGGTGGAGGTTCTGATAGATGTTTGATAAGCAAAGAGGGCAAATGGTAATTTCTCATGTCAATCTTTGTAAGTCTCAATCATTTTCCCCACAATTTTCTTGATATTTTTATTGACCGCCTCCACTGCGCCATTCATTTTTGGGCGATACGATGACGAGTTATGGTGTCTGATCTTGAATTGACTGCATACCTCCACTATTGTGCTGTTGTTCAAATTCAACGCATTGTCAGATATGATTTTTTCAGGCATTCCATATCAACATATGATCTATTTTTTCAAGAATTTGATGACTGCTGACTTTGTGACATTAGCATATGAAGCAGCTTCCACCCACTTAGTGAAGTAATCAATGACTACGAAACGATGCCCGTTAGAAGCCGTTGGCGATACTGGCCCAATGACATCCATACCCCACATGGAGAAAGGCCATGAAGAAGTCATAACGTGCAGAGGTGAAGGAGGTGCGTGTATTTTGTCTCCATAATTTTAACATTTATGGCACTTCTTGGCATAATTGATGCAATCTTCTTTCATGGTGAACCAGTAGTACTCGAATCTCATAATCTGTCTAGCCATTGTGAAACAATTTGCATGCGTTCCACAGGTACCCTCATGGACTTCCTCCAAGATTTTTTTAGCCTTCACAGTGTCCACGTATCTTAATAGTACCCGATCCTTTCCCCTTTTGTATAAGATCTCCCCATCTAAGACATAGTCAATAACTAGTCTTCTCAATGTCCTCTTATCATTCTCAGTTGCCTAGTCAGGTTATTTGCGATTCTTCACATAAAGTAGTATATCTTGGTACCAAGGATGATTATCCCTTTCCTCTTATTCGATGCTGTAACAATGAGTCGGGGTCTCATAGATACTCATCTGGATAGGCCTAACATCCTCCTGTTTGTTTACTTTGATTAGGGAAGCTAGGGTAGCCAACGCATCAGCCATCTGGTTTTCATCTCGTGGGAGATAGCAGAAAGTAATGTCATTAAACTCATCAATCAATTCGAGAACCAGCTTTCGATAACTAATTAATTTGGGATCTCTTGTCTCCCATTCTCCTTTGAGTTGGTATATCATCAATGCAGAATCCCCATATACCTTTATTATTTTGATTCTACGTTCTATGGCTACACGGATGCCCATGATGCACGCTTCATATTCTGTCATGTTGTTTGTGCAATCAAAATCAAATTTGCTAGCAAAAGGATAATGATCACCGCTTGGGGATACTAAGACTGCCCCAATTCCATTACCCACAGTGTTTGAACCTTCGTCAAAGTTTAGCTCCCAAATGTGACCCACTTGGGAATTTTCTTCAGTGGTTGCCACATACATTAAGTCCTCGTTCGGAAAATCAAAATTCAAACGCTTTACTAGCTAGAAAATCTGCTATTGCACTCCCTTTGATGGCCTTCTGGCTCACATAAACTATGTCAAATTCAGAAAGCAAAATCTGCCATCTAGCAATCCTCCCATTCAAAGCAGTCGACTCCATCATATACTTTAAAGGGTCTAACTTTGAAATTAGCCAAGTTGTATGGTACAACATGTACTGCCTTAATCTTCAAGTTGTCCAGATCAAGGCACAACATAATTTCTCAATAGGCGAGTATCTCATTTCACAACCAGTGAATTTCTTACTGAGATAGTATATTGCTCTTTTTTTCTTTCCTGTCTCATCATGTTGGCCTAGCACACATCCCATGGAATTTTCAAACACCGTTAAATACAATATCAATGGCCTATCCGGACTAGGTGGTGACAGTACTGGAGTATTGGACAAATACTGTTTTACCCTGTCAAAAGCTTCTTGGCATTCCTCGTCCCATATACTTAGATTATGTTTCTTCAGAAGACAGAATATGGGGTCACATTTCTCGGTTAGTTGTGAAATGAACCGGGCAATGTAATTCAGTCTTTTTAGGAAACCTCTAACCTCTTGCTAAGTGTGTGGCTGAGGTAATTCTCTTATCGCCTTGGCTTTATCTGGGTCAATCTCAATTCCTTTTTCACTGACTATGAAGCCTAACAGCTTTCCTAACCTAGCTCCGAAAGTGCATTTTGTTGGATTAAGCTTGAGCTGGAACTTTCTCAATCTTAAGAACAATTTCCTCAGGACTTGCACATGTTCCTTTTCTGTTATGGATTTTGCAATCATATCGTCGACGTAAACCTCGATTTCCTTGTGCATCATGTCATGAAACAAGGTTACCATGACTCATTGATACGTTGCTCCCGCATTCTTTAATCCAAATGGCATTACTTTATAGCAAAGCGTTCCCCACAGGGTTATGAATGTGGTCTTTTTTATATCTTCGGGATGCATCTTTATCTGATTGTATCCAGAGAAGCCGTCCATGAAGGAAAACAGTGAGTAGCCAATCGTATTATCCACTAAAGTGTCAATGTGAGGCAATGGGAAATTGTCTTTTAGGCTGGCCTTGTTCAAGTCTCTGTAATCCACACACATTCGTACCTTCCCATCTTTTTTAGGGACTGAGACGATGTTGGCTACCCATTCTGAATATTTGAGCGCTTGTAAGAACCCAACATCAAATTGCTTTTTGACTTCTTCATTTATTTTTAGTATAATGTCAGGCCTCATCCTCCGGAGTTTCTACTGAACTGACTTGCAATCCTCTTTTATAGGAAGCCAGTGTACTACAATGTCAGTGCTTAACCCGGGCATATCCTGTTATGATCATGCGAAGACATATTTGAACTCCTGAAGTAACTCAACGAGGTTACGCTTTGTTTCTTCGGTTATGTACGTTCCAATTTTTACTACTTTTCCCTCTTCTAAGGTCACAATCTCCACTGTCTCCTTATGAGGTAGGATTTGTTTCTCTTCTTATTCTATCATCCTCAACAAGTCCGGAGATAAGCCACAGTCTACGTCATCTTCAAAGTCATGAGATCTCTCTAAACACATGTCTTGCCCAAAAGGAGATTCTGAGTCTGTAGCAGCGTTACTCATGTCGTTGATATCCAAGAACCTGTTGTGGGTACAAAAGAATATACAAAGAATGTATGAATTTAATGGTAATTATTTGTACGGTATGATTATGAATGTAATGAAAGAATGATTTGGAAGAAAATCCCAAAAGAATGAAAGAATCTAAAATAACTACTCGTATGGAAAGAATGAAAGAATATTTGCTCAAAATGAACGCAAAGATGTACTTTATTAAAATAATGATGTTTAGACATGAGCCTATTTCATAAAGGGGTTCTTATCACTTCTAGGCTAAAAGCAACAAGTGTGTTCTGAACATTACTCTAAATAAGCTCTAAAAAATACAGGAATTTTTGCTGTAGTCCAATTGTTTAGCACACTCCCTAGTTCATAATGGCAGATATCTAACAAGGTCCCTCCTTTAGTTGCTTCTTCGTATATGGCATTGATGCAAGCATTTCCCAACATTTCTTCAATACTTTCTTTCCTTGGCATCTTTCGCTCAGGATGAATAATCCCTCCCTACTCAAATGTGCTTTCTTTCTTTCCTGTTTCTTCTCTAACTCCTTCCTTCTTTGTCTCGCATCTGGCTTGTACCCTAAGCCAAAGTGGTCATGCTTGTCCTTCAGCACTGGAGCCTCAATTCTTCCCTGAAGATGTCTCTCTAGTCCTTTTTCCGGTAAGGCTCCTCTTCTTACCATCAACTGTAGACTCATCCTTATAGTCTTGGATATTATTGGCACCGAAATCCTGTTCCCCTCGGTAATAAATGTTGCATTCATAAACTCCAAAGACCGAAAAGAACATTCAATTGCCTCATCATTTGTCTCTAAGTACGGAGCATCATTGGTTACGGCCACAATAACTTCAACTTTTGATGTAGTAATGAAGGTACAGCCCCTACCGAATGTATCCAATGTCTCCCTAACAAGCAATTGTAGAAAGGCTTGATATTCATTACTAGGAAGTCCACCTCATAGGTAGTTGGACCAATCAATAGAGGTATTTCAGTTCTTCCCATGACTCTCCTTTCTAAACGCCCTTACTATATTCTGGCATATCTTCATGTGTGAGTTATCCACAGGTAACCTATTAAGTGTGGATAGGGGCAATACGTTCAATGCCGATCCATTGTCGATCAGAACCCCCGGTAATGTGTACCCTTTGCATCTGGTAGTAATGTGCAAAGCTTTAGTGGATTTCATACCCCTTGGTGGTATTTCGTCGTAGTTAAAGAAAATGAAGTTATCAGCACTTATGTTACTAACCTACCGGTCTAGTTTATTGACTGAAATATTATATGCCACGTACGTCTCGTTTAACACTTTTATCAATGCACTTCGGTGTACTTTCGAACTCAAGAGTAGAGCTAAGACAGATATGCGAGCTGGTTGTTTATGCAGCTGTTCCACAACACTATACTCGCTATGTTTCAAAAACTTCAGAAATTCTTTGGCTTCCTCCTCTTTCACTGACTCATTAATTGACGGCTCAGGTTCGACTGTTTTTCCTTTCTTTTGCTCCATCGTCAAGGCTTTTCCTTTTACAGGTTCTGTTCGGACATATATCAGATTGTAGCGTCTCCCACTACACGTATGAGAACCTATATCTTGATCTTCTTTTGAAGCACTGGCTAAATCCTTCTTTCCCGGGATTGTCACATTACAATCATAATTCTAGGGGACCCTCTTGCTATCCTTATAAGCAAAGACTGCAGGTTTTTAAATTATGATCTTTGGTGTCACCCGTACTCCAGCTTCATTATTTTTAGGTCGCGAAATGATACCACAGGATAATTGACTTTTGGAACCTCCGTCGTTGATTCTGACGTGCATATACTTCCCTCTTTTTTAACTTTTTCACAGAACTNCATCTCTTTATTGTCCATCATGCCTTGAACCAAGGCTCTGAATTCTCCGTACTCTTGGATCTCGTGCCCCACTTCATGATGGAACTAACAATAGTTCCTCATTTTTTCGTAACTTCCTTCTGAATTTGAAATGATTTACCCCCCTTTTACCATCTCCTTCCAAACCCATCTCAAATGAGTTTTTATTTCTGCAATGTCTGTCTTGATTCTTCTCCCTATATCTTCACTCATCGCGTTTACCCCATTATCCATATGATTGGGTAACATATTTTTTACATTAGATGGGTTATCGAATTTGACAATGCCCATGTTGATAAACCTTTCAACTAGCTTTTTGAAAGCAGTGCAGTTTTCTATTGATTGCCTTATAATTCCTGCATGGTATTCGCATTAGGCATTTGCGTCATACGATTTGGGGTATGGGGGTTGTATTGGCTTTAAGTAAAAAAGAGAAACGAAATGTGCATTGAATAAAATCTGATACAACTCTCTATATGTCATCGGAATTGGCGTAAATTGGGGCTTGTTAGTGTTTTGCCTTGTGCCAGATTCTTGTCTTGATGAACTTTGTTGACCAGCAGCCACCTTCCTTGGCTGATTTACAGTAATTGATTTTGAGTAACCCTTATTATATGTACTTGTGCTGTTCACTTCGTTTTCCCTTTTCCTTAAGGCTGACCTTTTGTTACTCTCTCCTGCATCTATCTTTCCACTTCTTATAGCATTCTCGACCATTTCACCATTCATGACTATATCTGAAAAACTTTTTGTGGCGCTTCCTAGTATGTGTGTGATGAACAGGGCTTTTAAAGTGTTGATAAAGTGCATAATAGTTTCTTTCTCTAGGAGCGACGACTGAACTTAGATGGCAACCTCCCTCTATCTCTGTGCATATTGCCTAAAACTCTCACTAGGTTTTTTCTCCATGTTTTGTAAAATAATTCTATCAAGAGTCATATCCGTTACATGACTATATTGCTTCATGAATGTTTGTGCTAGGTCTCTCTACGAACTAATCCTGGTACAGCTCAATTGGTTGTACCATTTGGATGCTGCATCCACCAATCTATCTTAGAAGCAGTGTATTAACAGTTGGTCATTGTTAACGTATCCAGCCATCCGTCTGCAAAACATGGTGATGTGAGCTTCGGGGCAACTAGTCCCGTTGTACTTTTCAAATTCTGACATTTTGAACTTGTAAGGGAGTACTAAGTCTGGAACCAAGCTCAGATCTTTAGAGTCAATTCCATAATGACTCTCAGCCATTTCCATTGCTTTGAATTTTTCCTCCAGCTATTTACACCTGTCCTCTAGCTGTTTTGGCAATTCCGCCTTTGCTTTTTCCTTTTCTGCCACTTCATCAAAATCGGGGATGACGAGATTAGTTGGGTTATCTCCTGGGTTTAAACCTGATCTAGCTTGAAAGTTTATTGACATCGAAGCACCGACTTGAGATTGTTGAGGCCTAATTGTGACGGATGGTCTCCGCAGGTACATCTCAGCTTGGGCCTGTATATTTGGTACAGTAAAACCTGGAGGATAGAGCGGCTCCTCATTATCCTCACCAGGGTTGGCCATGGGGCCTTTTCCTTTATCTATTCTCCCAGCCAATAATTGGGCCAACTGAGTCATCACGTTTCTTTGAGATTCTAGCATTTTGTCCATCATGTCTTGTTGGATCTTAGCTAGCTGCTCTTGCATTTGCGTTTGTAGCTGGTCTTGCATCTCCCTTTGAAGTTGTTCAAGTCTTTCTAATATTTGGTCTATGTCTTTTGTCTTGGCTCGGGTTCCGTAACGATGTTTGGTTGGTAGGTTTTTTGTCAGTTTCCAGATTAACTGAAAATGATTTTAACCAATTAGGATCTTTTCGTGGACTTTAATGCATATGATGTAATGTAATGCAAATGCATGAAATGAATGCAAAAAGGCGTCGATTCTGATTCAATTCCATTTATAAAACTTTGCTAGAAAACAAGATTATTTACATAAAACATATTACATATATGGCTTTGCCCTAATACTCAAAACTTTAATTTTCCTAAGTAGTGAAGCTAGCTTCTGCCCCCGGTCTGATTCCAGTTCCTACTTTACACTCAATATATCGGCCTGCACTGCCAATGTTTGTAAGTGATCGGCTACCTCCCGAATCTGAGCCACGACTTCTCCCATAATGTGATCTCTGTTTCTAACTTGGTTCTGAAAAAGATGAAGCTGTTCTTTTTGACGCTCTCCACTTGTTTCAAGGAGTTTAATCCGAATTTCACAGTTTTGTAATGCCATAGAATTACGATTTCGATAATGATGAAGAGATTTTTCAAGTTCAGCCACTCTAGCTTTTAGTTTACCCTTTTCATTTCGGCTTTCTAACAAACTCTTCTCTAAGGCCTCGTTTCAAGTTTGAGCCTCTTGGAATTTCCTTTTGCCACCTATCGGTCTTGATATTTTCCTCTCGAATCTATTGATGCCACTATTCTGAAGTTTTCCCCAACCTAGTGGTTCTCATCGATAATCACAACTTCTTATAGTTTGTCTTCAAACTATCCAGATCTTCCTCAGCTTTATTCTTTCCTTTTCTTAATTTCTCGGTCTCTAGCTTCTGAACATCAACATCTAATCTCAAATGCATTTTTTCCTCTTCCAGCTGTTCTATCTTATTTCCTAGCTCTGAATTTCTTTTCTCAAAATCTTGTTTTATGATTTCTTTCTCAGATGGGACCACTTGCAGATATTTCTCCATTGATTGAATGCCTTCTTTACTTGGCCCAGAGATGTTGTTATTGACCCTTTTACTCCACCACCCATTATATTCGGGAGTCGTCATCAGTCTTACGGCAAATCTTTTCATCTGGCGAGTTTGATTCCAAGCGTTAGACATTTCTCGAATCTTTTTCTTGTAGTTATCCCCCTATAACAAAACTCACACTGAGCCAGCCCTTGTGTTGCCGGTATAAACTGTCTCGACCTATATTGTCTTAATACGAGCAAATGAGCATATCTGACAGCTCCCTAAATTCCAAGCAAAGGGACCCAATCGAAGTTTTTGCATCGGTACAGAATCTTATCGAGGACCATCCAATGGGCTCTCCATTCGACATCTTCATCTTGGAGATCTTGCAGGATCGCCATCCATCTTTCCTCTGTAATGTCGTCGCACCTCGGTGTCGCCGCTAAATCCTTCAATGGAGAATAATTCTCAGAGAATACCCGATAAGAAACTTTATCTACTTTTCAGAAATAACTGTGGAACTAAGCTAATAGGAGCTGTGCACATCCAATGAATCTTCCTTCACCCGTTCTTCGACATGCATTCAAATATCTGAATGTTTCAGCCAAAATCGCTAGGACATGCATGACTCTCCTATCAAGTCGATCAAACAAATCTGAAACTGCTTCATCTATATGTCCCAATGCCTTAGGAAAAATAATCAACCCGTAAATGCTCAAGTCAAAGACATCGACCTTTTTCTTCGTATTAGGGTATGCCAAAATTAGCTCTTGCAGGCTTTTCCAAGGGATACATTTGCTTTCCCTTTTTTTCTTGTTCCATGCTGTGACCCACTGCTCACTCATCCTAGTGATATTTATTAACTTCTTTACAAAGTCGAAACATTGACGGCTCTAGAGTAGGCTTCATCAACTTGGAACCTCGGGCAACGTAGCAAGGCTGTATATTCTTCCATAGTAGGCATTAAGTCCACCTTCCCAAAGGTAAATCAGCTACAGGCGGAATTCCAAAATTGGGACAGAGCTCGAAACAGATGCTTGTCTACCTTGACATCAAGTAGATAAGGCAGATCCCTATAATTATAGTAAAATAACTGCTTGACTTCATCATCCCATTGGGCCAATATTTCTTTCAACTCCATAAGGTTATTCTGCGTCACACTAATACGAGTAAAGTACCATAGCTCCGATGTATACCCCTCGGTCAAACTATCACATTTCTCAAGTTGCATTTTCTCTGACCACACTCGGACAACCGCATTGTTTTCCATTTTATCAAGAAATTCATTCTCCATGGCAAGCTCTCTATTTAGTAATCGAATGTGAATCGACACCTTTTTATGATGAGAATGTCATGCGAACACAATAAAAAACAAAGCAAGTCAGTACATTTAAGACTAAAATTTAAAGCAAACAAAAACATAAACAGGGTATCTACTCGATCTACCACTAGTGGTTCGGTACAATTCTGCCTAGGGTAAGCTCTTATGGTTCACTATATGTGGTTTGATTCTAAAGAAAAGGTACCTAAATTGGCAAATTCCTCGATCCTCACCCATTATAGGCTCATACGGACTGAGTTCAGTTAAGGGGAATACATTTCCTTATGACTATACGGAGATGAAAATCCCACGAAGGCATAGGTATAGATATATCCCGAAAGTGATCCACTAAGGAATAGTTTTGCACTCCCACTTAAAGGGGTAATATTGACCAACTTATGCAATGCAAAATGTAGATACACATTAACAGATTTGGACCAACCAAGTAAACACATTTTGATTAAAACCATGAAAATAATGGATAGAATGCAAAAGGGGAAATCGTGAATTAAAAACAAATTTTGATTTTTCGACAA
>JABEZY010271805.1:0-15001 GCA_013467495.1 Gossypium gossypioides | reverse complement strand
AAATGTCTGTAAATTAATTTGTAAACTCCGGTAATGCTCTATAACCCTATTTTGGAGATGGATACGGGTAAGGGGTGTTACATCGATTACGATGAGACCTTTTCTCCTGTAGCCATGATCAAGTCTATTCGCATATTCTTATCCATTACCACTGCTCTTGATTGCGAGATCTGACAAATGGATGTCAAGACAGTATTCTTGAATGGCTATCTTGATGAGACCATTTACATGGCTCAATCTGTTGGCTATGTTGTCAAAGGAAAAGAGCAAAAAGTTTGCCAACTGCTAAGATCCATTTATGGACTTAAACAGACATCCTGCTAATGGAATAAAAGATTTGTTCAATCGATCAAGACTTTTGGATTTGAGCAAAATTTTGATGATCCTTGTGTTTATAAGCGTATAAAGGACAAAAAGGTGGTATTCCTCATTTTGTATTTCAATAATATTCTACTTATTGGTAATGATGTAAGAGAATTGTCATCGGTTAAACTGTGGTTAGCTCAATAGTTTAGCATGAAGGACTTGGGTGAAGCTAGTTATATTCTTGGAATTCGAATCCTTAGGGATTGAAAGAATAAAACAATAGCTTTATCTCAAGTTTCATACATTGATAAGGTACTGGAACGGTTTGCAATGACTGATACAAAGCCAGACGTTCAATTGATTGCATCAGGTTTCAATATTTCTTTAGATGATTGTCCTAAGACAACAGAAGAAGAGAGCATATGAGTAAGGTTCCATATGATTCGGTAGTTGGAAGCCTTATGTATGCGATACTTTGCACATGTTCAGATATTTCTTTCGTAGTAGGAATGGTTAGTCGATATTAGGCGAATCTAGGTCTCAAGCATTGGCAAGCTGTAAAGCATATACTAAGGTATCTTAAAAGAACCACAGATTATATGCTTCTGTATTCTAGGAAGGACCTTACTCTGGTTGGATACATGATAACTTTTAAAAAGAGTTATACTTTAAGCGTCTAGATTGAATTAATTGTTCGTAATTAAGTAAACATGTTTGTATTTTTAGATTTTTTAAAACATTGCATAACATTGTGCTATAAATGTTATTATTTATTACTTTTTTTATTGTGGAAGAAAGATTTTGGTTGTGGTTGGCAGTAGGTGTAGGTTGAATAAGAGAAGAGAAAAAAAGAGTAGGTATATGAAGGAAGTGAAATATTGCCATGGCAAAATGTTGGTTAGATTGCTAACAAGAATGCCATGGAAATTCCAAGAAGATAACGCAACACTTAGTGCACGTCACTCTCAGCCAACTATACTTGTACCAGATAAACCAACCTAAAAAAGAGAAAGCAAAAGGTGTGTGCTGAAAGGGAGACACCTACCATATAAAAAAGGAAAGAGAAAAGAGAAAAGGGAAATCTGGATAGAGAAGAATTAGAGAACAATTATTTTTCTCTCTACATCAGGTTCTCGTGAAAAATCTCAAAGAAAGAGAGCAAAGGGTAGTAGCTTACAGAGTAGAAGAATTACAGACGCAAGGAAAGGGAAGAGAAATCTGCCCTAGGTTTTGCATCAAAACTCATTATTAGAGTGAAAGCTAGAGTAGCGAAAGCTTCTTGCAGTTCTGCCTTTATTTTCTGATTTGTACTTTGTGATTCATAAACTTAAATGACAGAGTTGAATGGTTTTGTTTTGGATTTGAATGTCCAACCCATGAGCTAAATGTCATTGGGTTAGAGTTATTTGGGTGAATTTTTATTATTTTTAATGCCCATGGTTTGATTTTGAGTAGATTACTCTTTCATTCTATTTGTGATTATTTTAAATACATGCACGAAAGCTTTAAACATAGATGACTATATGGTATGTTATTAGATCTGATTTAATTTTAGAAAGATTAAATAGATTGGATTATTATTGGTTGATATAGGCAAGTATTCAAAAGAATATTTGCAGCACTCTAGACGTAGAAGTTGCAATCTATATAGGGGAAGGAACAACATTCTGGATATCATTCTTGAGTTCTATAGACATACAAAAACTCAGGATGATAGCTTAAATGTGGCTTTCGAAAGAAGCAGACTGCAACAATAGTCCCTGAGTAGTAGAATGGTCAAGATTTTTCCATGGCATTATTTTGATATAAAAATCACCCCATTAATTCCAACTTTTATCATTCAATAGTACAAACTCTTTCCCACTTATTCTTTGAGAATTGCCATAACATTTTAATTGCCCTAGCATATTTTCATTCATATTTGATTTTATTACTCCATTCATTAAATTTCTTTATCAATTTGTAATTTGTTTCTTTTGCACAGTTTAATTAGTCAATTTCATAGTAATAGCATAAAAAAATATTTTAATCAATTTCGATCCCTATTGAGGCGATACTCACTCATCACTTTATTACTTAATTCGACGTGTATACTTGCACATTCGCATTACACATTCACACGTGACAAGTTTCTGGCGCCGTTACCGGGGATTAGCAATTTTGGTAAAAATTTTGGTGCGTAATTACCTCTTTAATTTTATTAGTTTAGCTTAATTAATTTTTTTTCTTTTTTTTTGTTTTTCGGGAATTTTTTTGGGTGCATGAGTAGAGATATTTCAACAATTGAAGAGTATTCTTTTGATCTAAAAAATGAGGGAACCTTGAGATGAAAGAGAAAATAATTGCGAGAAATAGAGAATTAAAAATGATCAGGTTAGAGAAGAGTCATTACATCAGGAAGGAAGGGATGTTGATATTCCTCGAATAATAGATAATAGAGATAGACCCATCAGAGAACATGTAATGCCAATCTTAGGTGATCTGAATCCAAGAATTTTCAGGCTGCATATTCAGGCTCAACATTTTGAGTTAAAACTGGTGATGTTTCAAATGTTACAAACTGTAGGGCAGTTTAGTAGATTACCTTCTGAGGATCCACAATTTCACTTAAGACTCTTTTTGGAAGTTTGTTGTTCATTCAGGTAGCAGGGTGTTTCTGAAAATGCCCTGAAACTGAAGTTATTCCCTTATTCATTGCGAAATCATGCTAGAGCATGGTTAAATGCATTGTGTTCAGGTATGGTGGCATCTTAGAATGAACTTTGTTAGAGGTTTCTACTGAGATATAATCCTCTGAACATGAATGCCAAACTAAGGAACGATATTACATCCTTTCAGCAATCTGAGAACGAAACATTATATACAGCATGAGAGAGATTTAAGGAGTTAATTAGAAGATGCCCGATGCATGGTTTCCAACACTGGACACAAATGTAAATTTTTTACAATGGATTGAATGCACATATAAGGATGGTGGTTGATGCATCTGCCAATGGGACTTTGCTCGATAAATCATATAATGAGGCATATGAAATTCTAAAGAGGATAGCAAACAACAAATATTAATACCCCACTACCATAGTAGGGACTGGTAAAAGAGTTTCTGGAGCAATGGAACTTGATGCGATTACTTCCCTAACATCTCAAGTATCATCTTTAACGAATATGATTACAATGTAGAAAAGACCAGTTGTAGTGCAGGAAATAAAAGTAGTTGAGTTAGCATGTGTTTACTGCAAAGAAGATCATGTTTTTGATGAAAGCCCATAGAATCTAGCATAATTTTATTATATGAGAAGTTTTAATCGTAGCAACAACAACCCATATTCCAACACATATAATCCACGGTGGAAGCAACATCCCAACTTTAGTTAGAGTAATCTAGGGGTGGGTAATTCTAGCAATGCTATTCAACTGAGTGTTGCGAGTGCACCACCTGATACAATCAACTTATGCCACAACAAAATGTTTAGTAAATTTTAGCTTCGAGTACTTCATCGATGGAAGATCTATTGAAGGAATACATGGCCAAGAATGATGCTATCATTCAAAGTCAAGCTACATCTTTAAGAGCTTTAGAGAATGAAGTGGGGCAAATTGCCAATGAATTAAGGTCAGGACCGCAAGGAGCACTACCAAGTGATTTCGAAAATTTAGGATCTCAAGGAATAGTGTAAAGCCATTACGCTCAGAAGTGGTACCCAGCCATCAGGAGTTGTTAATGACACCACTATTGAAGAACGTAGTTTAGATTTCACAAATAAGAAGAATTCATAACCAATAATGGAGAAGGCTACAAAGGAAAATAGTAACCAGAAAAATGTTGAAGCAGATTCACTTGTGTTGCCAATAAAAATGCCATGGCAAAACAACCTCAATAAATAGAAGGAAAGCCACCGCCACCTTTTCCTCAGTGTTTCCAAAAATCTAAGCAAGATTTTTAATTCAAGAAATTCTTGGATGTCATAAAGCAATTACATATCAACATACCTTTGGTGGAAGCATTAGAACAAATGCCCAACTATGTGATATTCATGAAAAATATCTTATCAAAGAAGATAAGGTTAGGGGAGTTTGAAACTATTGCTCTCACTGAATGATGCATAGCAATGCTGAAAAACAAATTACTAGCAAAATTGAAGGATCCATGGAGTTTTACTATAGCATGCTCTATTGGAAACCATTATGTAGGAATAGCATTATGTGACCTACAACTGTCACTTTATAATTAGCTAATCATTCATATACACATCTAGAAGGTAAAATAGAAGATGTGTTGGTAAGAGTTGAAAAATTATTTTCTAGCAGATATTATTATTTTGGAATGTGAGGCTGATAAAGAGGTACCGATCATACTTGGGAGACCTTTTCTAGAAATAGGCAGAAAATTAATTGATGTACAAAAATGTGAATTAACTATGAGAGTTAATGATCAACATATAACTTTTAATGTTTTTGATGCTATGATGTGTGCAGATACAGATAAAGAATGTCACATTTTTGAGATTGTTGACATAATAGTTCAGGAAGAAATTGTAGAATTTTCTACAATAATTTTAATGATGATGTATACTCAATAGAGTAGAAATAATTGAAGAGCTTGGTAAACTGATAGAAGTTAAGCAAATCGAGAACGGATCAAAGAGAAGTTTTTAACCATTAAATTTATCAGACAGTTCTTTTAAACTTCCTCAACCATCCATAGAAGATCCTCTTATGTTGGAATTGAATCCATTGCCAGCACATCTAAAGTATGCTTACTTAGGAGATAGCAGCACATTGCCAATAATTATTTCTGTGGCATTGACATTAGATCAAGAAGCTTAATTATTGAAAGTTTAAAAGAAATCTAAGAAAGCATTGGGATGGACGATTACAGATATCAGAGGAATCAATCCAGCAATCTGCATGCACAAGATGTTACTGGAGGATTACCATGGCAAATCTATCGAGCAACAGAGAAGACTAAATCCCATTATAAAGGAAGTTTTAAAAAGGAGATTATCAAATGGCTGGATGCTGGAATCATATACCCAATTTTAGATAGTTCTTGGGTGAGCCCTATTCAATGTGTACCTAAAAAAGGGGGTGTCACCGTGGTAAGCAATGATAACAATGAACTCATTCCTACTCGTACTATCACGGGATGGAGATTTTGAATGGACTATCAGAAATTCAACAAAGCAACAAGGAAGGACCATTTTCCTCTTCCATTTATTGAGCAGATGTTAGATAGATTAGTAGGGAAAGCATTTTATTATTTTCCAAATGGTCATTCGGGGTATTACCAGATTTCTATAGCTCCTACTGATCAAGAGAAGACCACATTCACATGTCTTTATGGAAATTTTGCGTTCTAGTGAATGCCATTTGGATTATGCAATGCCCCTGTAACATTTCAATGATGTATGATGGCAATATTTTTGAATATGGTGAAGAAAATTTTAGAAGTTTTTATTGATGACTTCTCGGTGTTTGGCCATACTTTTGAAGATTGTTTAAAAAACCTAGAGTTAGTTCTTTTTCGATGTGAAGAAACCAACCTTGTCCTCAACTTGGAGAAGTGTCACTTCATGGTCTGTGAAGGCTTTGTTCTAGGACATAAAATTGCACAGCAAGGGATTGCCGTCGACAAAGCAAAAATCAAAGTTATTGAGAAATTGCCACCACCCTCCACAGTTAAAGGTATTTGTAGTTTTCTTGGCCATGCAGGATTTTATCAAGAATTCATCAAAGATATTTTGAAAATATCAAAACCCTTGTGTTCATTGTTAGAACACAACAGATCTTTCAATTTTGATGAGTAGTGCTCACAAGCATTTAAGGAGTTGAAAAAGCAACTAGTCACAGCACCAATAGTTAGAGCACCAGATTGGACTTTACCTTTCAAACTTTTGTGTGATGCTAGTCATTTTACTGTAGGGGCAGTACTTGGGGAAAAAAAGACAAGGTATTTCATGCTATCTACTACGCAAGTTGTGCACTAACTAATTCATAGCTAAATTATACCACCAATAAGAAGGAGTTGTTAGCTGTGGTATTTGCATTCGACAAATTTAGAGATTATTTAGTAGGTACCATAGTTATGGTTTATACGGGCCACTCTACTATTAAATACTTGGTGACCAAGAAAGATGCTAAGCCCAGATTAATTCGATGGATACTATTATTGTAGAAATTTGATCTGGAAATTAGAGATACGAAAGACATAGAAAATCAAGTGGTTGATCACTTGTCTCGAATTGAAGTAGGAAATGAAGACGGTAATATTCAGTACATTCAGGATGATTTCCTAGATGAGCAATTGTTAGTTGCCATGGCATTACCGTGGTATGCTGATATCGTGAATTTTTTGGTTTGTGGATTGCTGCCACCTGACCTCACAAATCAAAGATGAAGAAAATTACTCAATGATGCCAAGCAATGTTATTGGGTTGAGTTATTTTTATTCAAACATTGTGCAGAAAAGATAATTTAGAGGTGTGTTTCAAATGACAAGATTTAAAGTATTTTATTTCATTGTTATTCAGCACCATTTGGAGAGCACTTTATGGGCTTGAGAATTGATGCAAAAGTTCTCCAATCTGGTTTTTATTGCCATCTCTTTCAAAGAACTGGAAATCTATCGATAAGGTATGAAATGCCCTTGCAAACTATTTTAGAACTGGAACTATTTGACGTTTGGGGAATTTATTTTATGGGTCCATTCCCACATTCTTGGGGCAATGTCTACATAGCTTTAGTTGTTGGTTATGTCTCCAAGTGGGTTGAGACTATTGATTTACCAACAAATGATGCCAAATCAATACTGAAATTTCTACATAAGAATATTTTTACTAGGTTTGGTACCCCTCAGGCTCTAATTAGTATGAAGGTTCACACTTTGATTGTAAATTAGTTGCTAATGCTTTGAACAGGTACGGAGTTAAACATAAAATTGCCACGACATACCATCCCCAGAAAAATGGGCAGACGAAAATATCTAATAGAGAGATTAAACAAATTTTGGAGAAGATAGTCAATCCCAATTACAAAGATTGGTCATCTAGATTGGATGAAGCTTTATGGGCATATCGCATTGCATTTAAGTCACCATTATGGATGTCGCCCTTCAAGCTTGTTGAACTTGAACATAAGACATATTGGGCGATTAAGAAATTGAATATGGATTTGAGTGCTGCTAGTACCAACCGCCTATTAGAGTTGAATAAGATGAAAGAAATCTGAGCACAAGCCTATGAGAATGCCAAGCTGTATAAAAAATATTAAACGATGGCATGACAACAAAATTTTACTACGGCAATTTGCAACTGGACAACAGGTCTTGTTATTCAATTCCAGGCTTAAATTATTTCTTGGCCAATTGAAATCTAGTTGGTCTGGCCCATTCGAGATAGTGCATGTCTATCTTCATGGAGCTGTATAAGTTAAAGACAGCAAGACTGGTTCCATTTTCAAAGTCAACGACCAACGATTAAAGAACTACTTTGGAGCCCTATAATTCATGATAAAAATCCCATCACTTTTCCAACTGCTTAATATTTCTTTCGTATTCTAGTTTATTCATTTACTTTGCTTTTAATTTCTTTATGTAGTTTCTTCAATAAGTTTATTTAAATGTTATTTTCTTTTGTTATAAGCACATTATGGCGCAATTTCGTAGAAATCAACCTATTTAATATAATAGTTAATTTTAATTTCCTAATGTTTCTGCAATTTTTCTTTTCCCGCTAAATTTTTCTTTTTTCTGTGATAGGGCACAATCTCAGGTTAATCTTAGCCACCACGTCATTGTTATATTTTCTCTCACATTTTACCCTAGTTGATTCACTTCTTTTTCGTTTCATCTTCTCAAACTTTCTCTACTTTTACTCTATAAAACTTTAAAGGTATCACCTTTTTTTATTTTCCAGTCACATTATCTCTCCAATGGCTCACGAAGCACCATATTCTTCCACCTTTGTGCCTCCATAAACATTCTTTAGTAAAATCACGAAAGAAAAGTATACCCAGAACATACCAAACAAGCCATTTTGTCTGGAAAAGGTTTCCTTTTCCAAGATGCCCCCTTTATGGGCTACTCTAAAGTAATCTCTTCTGTAGTGGAGAAACAGGGCTGGCGAATCTTCTGTCTCCAACACGATGATGTTCTCACGAAGGTAGTGAAAGAATTTTATGCTCATCTCACCTTTCTTGATAATGCTTTTATATATGTGTGCGATGTCTCGGTGATGTTCGATGAAGACTCCATCAAAGTGCAATATGGGTTATCTGAAGGCCATGATGAACACTCCCAATTTGTCAAGACTTTGACAACTGAAGGACTCCACCAAGTTCTGATAGATTTATGTGTCGAGGGAACAAAGTGGATAGTTTTCTTAAAACTCATTGACTATGTATCGTTGAAGCCTCACTGCAGAGTCTGGTATCATTTCCTTAAAACTCATCTCATCCCTTCTACTCACAACTCAACTGTTTCAAAAGAACGCCTGTTATTATTGCACTCGATTATGACAGGCAAAAAGATCAATGTTGGAAGCATTATTTTTAGAGAAGTTCACCGCTGCTCTCAAAAGAATGTCGGTACCTTAAGTTTTCTGTCTCATTAATGCACTTTGTCAGAGGGTGAAGGTTCCTATTCAAGATAATGAAGGCAATATCCCTAAAAAAGGAGCCATAACAAAGCAACTCGCCCAAATATTTTTTGGAGAGGAAATGCCAAGGCATCCGAGTTTCACATATGTATCATCTCTACCTATGAATACTGATGTTGTTCTATCAACATCTCACAATAATTTTGAGCAGAAAGTGATTGATGCGCTTGAGATGTTGCAACAAAAATTTCGAATGGTGGAAAAACACCAACAAAGGCTATTCATTAATCTTGGCCGAGCTTAAGAGGAAATGGCTCTATTTTAGGGGTATGTTCAACGAAAAGGTAATGCCATGAAGAAATCTCTTCAAAATAACTTTACCCGAACTATACCTCCATTCCCTATCTTTCCTACAAAATTATTGTTGGAGCCAGATGATGATGATGAAGATGGCGAAGAAGCCACTGCAGAGAAGATGACAGCAGAATAAGAAGCAGAAGTGGAGAAAGCCGAATTTGTGCATGTTTAATCTGATAAGGATGACGATGATGTGACTCAAGCTACTACACCTGCTAGCACCACCACTACACTGAAATCTATTGCACTTATGACCGAACAAGAACGTGTCGTTCATCAACTGATTAATGATCTCACGAAGTCAAATACTAATGATGAAGAAGAAGTGCCTATTAACTAGCTAAAATGGAAGCGATACAAGCGAGCCGCTGGAAAATTTGTTCAAGATGATGGTGGTGAAGTAGACAAGAAACAACGCTACAAACGTACTGCCAAAAAATCAACCCAACCTAATTATAGTAACCCCAATTCCTTCCAGACTTTTATTTTCTTCTTTGATTTCATAACATATGTCTCATGCATTCATATTTAGTTGTCATTGCATTTTTATAATTGACAGCTGTTATTTTTGCATGTTGACATGTTTTATTGTTCATCCCTTAGGTTTGGGGGTGTGTTATGTTGTAAACATAGTACGCTATAGATAGATGCTTTAATATTCATGCATTTTGTCATTCATTTTGCCATTACATACAAATGCCAAATAACTACCAGACTATGCAAAGTATATTGATATTGGTGATGTTCGATGAGGATAATAACTCTTCGATGAATTTAGAAAATTGTGAAAGTTGGGTAAGCATGTTTAGCTTAGGATATTTGTTTGAAAATTGATTCCTAAAAGTAAAATAACATAAGTATCAATGCAATAAAATCTGTAGTAAGGTTCTTTTAATGCATTTAGAATTTTTTGAACCTAAATTCAATAATTTGGTTATGAATGATAAGGAATACCCTGGCAATAATTTTACACTCCAATGTTTGAAAATGTGAGTAGGTCAGTACTGTTTTGTTTAATCCATTTTATTATTGATCAGAAAAATGAGTTCAAATAAGACTGAGTAAATTTTTTTTGTATTAATACTAATTTAGGGACACTCCACTAAAGTAATAGACTGATTAACTAAGGAGATAGTTGTTTGCTCTATCCATCTATTCAGTTAAAAGCCTTAGCTTTATGAGTGAAATACATTCAAATTGTGGCATGATATACTACCTAGTAATCTAGTGTATTCTCCATTGAGGTTGTCAAGTAAATAAACCATGTGACAAGATTAATTCCCTAAAAAAAATAATATTTGTAATTAAAATTTTGAACTGACTTAATAATTAAGAATAGAGAAACTGAGTTTAGAGGAAAGATATCCTAAATACATTAGGAGAGCTCTGCCATGGTTAGAATGGCATAATTATTTTGGAACTTTTATTTTTAGGAAACATTTTCTACACTTCATTTGCTAAACAAGCCTATAAAACTCGAACCAAAATTTTTTATAGAAGACTACTTAGAATGGAGGTATTAAATATACTTCATATGGTTTAACAGTACAAATGGTAACTGTATGTTTTGGCAAATATTCATGCATTCATGTATACTCATATATTTTGCTTGAAGACAAGTAAAAATTCAGGTTTAGGTGTGTGATAACTTTCGAAAAAAGTTATACTTGAAGCCTCTCGATTGAATTAATTGTTTGTAATTAAGTAAACATGTTTGCATTTTTAGATATTTTTAGAACATTGCATAATAAAGTTTGGATTGTGCTATAAATGTTATTATTTGTTGCTTTTATTATTGGGGAAGAAAGGTGTTGGTTGTGGTTGGCAATAGGTGTAGGATGAAGAAGAGATGAGAAAAAAATAGTAGGTAAATGAAGGAAGTGAAATATTGCCATGGCAAAATGTTGGTTAGATTGCCAACAAGAGTGTCATGTCAATTCTAGGAAGATGACGTAGCACTCAGTTCACGTCACTCTCAACCTTTGTACTTGTACCAGATAAACAACCCTGAAAAAGAGAAAGCAAAAGGTGTGTGCTGAGAGAGAGGGACCTACCCTCTAAAGAATGAAAGAGTAAAGAGAAAAGAGGAATCCAGAGAAAGAGAAGAATTAGAAAAAAAATTTATGTTCTCTCTGTATCAGGTTCTCGTAAAAAATCTCAGAGAAAAAGAGGAAAAGGTAGCAACTTACAGAGTAGAAGAATTACAGATGCAAGGAAGGAGAAGAGAAATCCTCCCTAGATTCTGCTTTAAATTCCATTATTAGAGTGAAAGCTAGAGTTGCGAAAGCTTCCTGCAGTTCTGCATTTATTTTCTGATTTGAACTTTGTGATTCATAAACTTAAATGATGGAGTTGAATGGTTTTGTTTTGGATTTGAATGTCCAACCCATGAGCTAAATCTCATTGGGTTGGAATTATTTGGGTGAATTTTTATTATCTTTAATGCCCACGGTTTTTTTTTAGTAGATTATTGTTTCATTTGATTTATGATTATTTTAAACGCATGCATGCAAGCTCTAAACATAGATGATTGTATAGTATGTTATTAGATCTAATTTAATTCTGGAAATATTAAATAGATTGGATTATTATCAGTTGATACAGGAATTATTCGAAAGAATATTTGCAGCATTCTAGACGTAGAAGTTACGATTTGTACAGGGGAAGGAAGAACAATTTGGATATCATTCTTGAGTTCTGCAGACATACAAAAACTTAGAATGATAGCTTAAAGTCTGGCTTTTGAAAGAAACAGATTGCAGTTGTGAGTCCCATAGCAGTAGAATGGTTAAGATTTTTCCATGGCATTATTCTGATATAAAAATAAGCCTAAGTAATTACAAGCTTATCATTCAACAGTACAAACTCTTTCCCAGTTATTCTTTGAAAATTGCCACAACATTTTAATTGCCCTAGCATATTTTCATTCAAAATTGATTTTATTAATCCATTCATTAAATTTCTTTATCAATTTGTCATATGTTTCTTTTGCATAGTTTAATTATTCAATTTCATAGTAATAGCATAACCAATTATTTTAATCAATTTCGATCCCTGTGGAGACGATACTCACTCACCAATTTATCACTTGATCCGATGTGTATACTTGCACATTCGCATTACACATTCACTCACGACAATACACAGACCCAGACTTCCAAACCTGTAAAGATTCAAGGAAATTGACGTCATGAAATGTAGTCGTTCTAGGCTGTGGATGTAACAGCCCGTTTTCAGTAAAATAAGAACAGTGTTTTTGGGACCACAAATCTAAAGTCAAAAATTTATTTTATTATTATTTTATTACCTATATTGTATAAAAATTTTGTTAAGAAATTTTACCATTTACATGTTCAATTTGATAAAAAGGACTAAATCCCATAAAGTGCAAAAGTTGATACTAGTAGCTAAAAGTATTAAATAGCTATAGAACTTTAAAGTGGAAGTCCTTATATGGTAATTAGACCATAAATGAGATAGTGGAATATGATGGCTTGGTAATTTTGAAATTTGGATTAATTTTAAAGGATTATTAAGTAAATAATTAATAAATGATAAATTAAAATAAAACAAAATTAATCATCATCTTCCATTATCATTTTCAACCAAAAATTAGAGAGAACAGAAGCCATTGTTGAAGCTTTATTCGGCCATCTTTATTTCTTTGATTAGGTATGTATTTTTAATCCGTTTTTAATGATTTCTATGTTTCCAAGATCGTTGTAGCTTAATCTAGCTAGCCTGGGGACTAATTTGTGAAACTGTTAAATTATTAGGGTTTTACCATTGTTGAATATACATGAGTTGTGAAGTTTGATGATTGAAAATGAATGGTTGTTGTTAGATAAACAACTTTTGTAAATAGATTTTTGATGAAAATGCAATTAGGGACTAAATTAAAAAATAAAAAATATTACGTGGTGAAATTATGAAATAAATGAAATATAAGGCATGCTAGGGGCCTCATTGATATTCAGCCATATTGGGTTGTGGTGAAATTGTGTAAATTTCTATCTTTATGATCTAAGGACTAAATTACAAAGAATTAAAAGTATAGGGTCGAAATTGTAATTTTACCAACATACGTTTTGGATTAAACTGAATGAATTATCTTGAATTGAGTTAAATTTATTCGTACAGATCTAGTTAGACCTCGTACAGAGTTAGATCAGGGCAAAGAGAAAGTCTCGGATTAATCGCCTTCATATCTACGAATACTCGTCGAGGTAAGTTCGTGTGATTAAATTTTGTTTATATGTTTTATATTGAATTATTATGAATTTTGAATTATTATAAATTTACATGATTGCATATCCAACGAAGTTCGACAAACAACGAGTCCCATTTGAACCTTAGGTATCCGTAGGATACCACAATGACATGTCATTAGGGTTACATGATTTGGCTGAGGTCCTGCATGTATTACAGATACTCTACAGCTTGTGAGAGCATACCAATTTATAGCTCGTGGGAGCATACTGATCTACAGCTCGAGTGAGCATACTGATTTATAGCTCGTATGAGCATATATGTACTTAAATTGACAGATTACAGTTATATGAGCTAGCACACTATGTGTAAGCTATCCCGGCTATCTAACAGTATTTTAAATGGTTTAGCGGGCAATGTTTTGATATGAAATGATAAGAGTTCGATACGAACTATTACAGGTATATATGTGAATTACATGAAAATGTGGTTGTATGATATATTGAAAAATGAAATGAATGATACATGTATATGTAAATTGATCAATGGTTATGTTCACCTATGGTTGTTGGCTTATGTATGTATTTACATGGCTAACATAGTTTCTGTATATGTGCTTAGGCATTTTGCCAAATTTTATTGGGATATGCTTGTTTACTTACCTATTGTAAGACTAAATGGTAAGCTAAATTTTATGTTACATGACCTTACTAAGCTTAAATGCTTACTCTGTGTTATTTTTCGTGTCGTATAATGAATCAGAAGCTCGTTCGGGTTGGAAGCTTGTCGAAGCTATATCACACTATCCATCAGCTCTTTTGGTATTTTCAGTTGTTTAATTTTGGTTATAATGGCATTTATAGACATTTTGGTTGTTAAATGGCCCTTTGTTTGGCTTGTGTTTTGGCACTTTGATGATGGTATGAGTTTAATTTATGGCATGTAAATATTAGCTTTCTAATGGTTGAAGTTTGGATTGATATGCTTGAATTATGGAAACTGAAATTATTGCTGAATGGCATGATTAGTACCATGTGGTATGTTTTGGTAAGTACCATGTTGTATTAAGGCAAACATGCCTATAAGTTAGTTGAGTAATTGGTCATATTTAATACATAGTTATACATGTTTTTACATTCTCATTTGAGTTGCCGAAGGGCATATTGGTTGTATGTGATTATCCAATTTATATAAGGCTAGAATATGCATAGATTTGGTGCCTTATTTTGGCTTATGTATATATGCATTTGTGATTGTAGGTACATGTCAATTTCGGCGAGAAAAATGGCTTGTGAAATGGCCTATTTTCGTCCACATGGGCAAAGACACTGGCGTGTGTCTCAGCCGTGTGTGATACATGGCTAGATGACACTATGACAGCGTAATTTTGACCTTAATCGGACATAGTGGTTTTCGGACCACTAATCCGAGTCAGAAAAATATTTTAATATTATTTTTAGTGTCTGTTGCATGTTAGGTTATATGTGTGAAAATTTCGTGTGAAAATTTAATCGTTTGAAGGTTCAATTCGATAA
>JABEZY010271802.1:0-10480 GCA_013467495.1 Gossypium gossypioides | reverse complement strand
ACCATTTCATTTTTTGTTTTAATTACTTTATTATATTAATTTAACATTTTTAATTTAATAAACTTTAAAATAAACATCACAAACCGTCCATTATAATTAGATATAGTCTAATTGCAACATAAAGCCTCCCAATTCCACTAATTAAGCCATTTAGTTAATAAAAACCAATAGAGATTAAGTTTTACATCTTTTACGATTTCCTTTTTCCTTAATTAACAACCAAATCACTAAAAGTTTTGGACAGAACTTCAATATACCAATCTCCATAAATATTTAATAAAAATATTTACGGGCTCGATTTATAGAAATGAAGACCTGATACATCATTTTCTAAAATCACTTGTACTTAACTATATATTCAAATAGCAAAAATTATCAAATAAAAATTCTATATAATACTATATTTGACTCGTAAATATTAAACTCATTCGTCGAATTTGTGATCCCAAAATTACTATTTTTGATACCACCAGAAAATGGGCAGTTACAACTCTCCCCCTTAGGAAATTTTGTCCTCGAAATTTTTACCTGATAATAGATTCGAGGATTATGACTTCATCAATACCCCAATTTTTCCACGTAGTTTCTTCGATACTGTATCAATACCATAGAACTTTTACAGACGATACCTATTTATTATGAAGTTCTTTTTCCTTATGAACTAAAATCGTTACTGGCTCATCTGAATATGATAGATAACGATCCGATGACAATCTCGAATAACACGAACTTTACCTTTAGTTTCTCTACTCAAGTTTGTCCCAACTATCTTGTTTTCGCTCAGTTCAACAAGTATAACGGGGTTCTACATTTCCATCCGTATAAAGCTTCAAATAGTGCCATTTTTATTCTAGATTAATAACTATTATTATAACATTTTAAACAATCTATATATTTTTTCATAACATTCAATTTAATCCTCAAGTATATCAATCAACTCAATTTATCCCACATCATTTCACTATCACAATTAACTCACCACGTATTTTTAGTATGCACAAACAGTTTAAAATGCAACAATTTACCAAGGGTTCGTATTATAGAAACACAAACCGTAAGCTCCGAGCTATTTGTCGACGACTTTGTCTTTTCCTTTCTTTTTCGAGGAATCTAGGTCGACGTTAGCTATGGATTAAACAAATATAATAATTTATCAATATATAACCACTTTAACATTCAATTACTAATTTGTGCAACTTTTTCATTTTATCAATTTAGTCCCTAAAACTGGGACTATCGTAACTTTGAAATTGAACCTTCAATTTTTATACTATTTTCAATGTAGGCCTAATTTAACTCCTTATTACACATTTCCACCACCAAATTCAAAATTTGTGCATTTTAGCCCCTATTGCACAAAATCATCAATTGGCTTTACTATTTAGTCCTTTATCAATACCAAATATTATGACATGGGTCAGCTAGATTGGACTATAAGGAATTCAAAAACATAAAAATTACAAAAGAATGGACTAAATTGACTAACCAATTTTAAAATTGAAAGTAGAACTCCTTAAAGCTGAATGTTTCACTTCTCCTCCTCTTTGCTTTGGTTTGCATGGATGTAAAATAAAAATGATTGCTTTATTCCACTAACTCTACACTTATGTTTTATTATAATACTTTATTTTATTTTCATTTTATGTTATGTTTTTTTTAATTTCTTAACAGATTTTCCTTATCTAATCAAAGCGGTACTAAATATTTAAGTGGTATAATTTTACTTAAGTCCTTGTCCCATGCTTTAATTATAAATTCTTTAACTATTAAAATTTTATCATTTTTGCAATTTAGTCCCCATACCTTATTAATCCCTAATTAAATAAAATTATCTATATGAAATTCAATTATCTTATAATATAACACCGTATATATTTAATAAAAATATTTACGAGTCTAGTTTACAAAATCGGGGTTTTTAAGCCACATTTCTCGACACCACTGACTTTAGGGTCGTTTCAATTCTCCCCCTCTAACAAAATTTTGTCCCCAAAATTTACCTGAAAAGTGGTGGGGATATTGATACTATAAAAAAATGGGTCAATTTTGTAAGTCAATCAACTATCACCTAAACAATATTTCTTTTACTTGAGACAATGGTAACCCTGTTACGAAATCCATTGTTATGTGCTCCCATTTCCATTCAGTAATCGAAATAGGCTGAAGCAATCTTATGGGAACTTGATGTTCTGCCTTAACCCGTTGACAAGTTAAGCATTTAGCAATGTACTCGATTATTTCTCTTTTCATGTTGGGCCACCAATACAATTCTCACAAGTCGCGATACATTTTCGTTTTGCCAGGGTGCAAAGTGAAAGGGCTATCGTGAGCTTTGCAAAGTATTAACTCTTTTAATTCGATAACATTAGGAACACAGATTCGATTATGAAACCTCAAACAATCACGATTATCAATGTTGATGTTTTCTATCGAGCCATTCAAAAACATTTCTCTTTTTCCCAAAAATTAGCATCAACAAGTTGCACTTCCTTGATTTGGTCAAACAACACTAGTTTGACTTTCAACTCGGCCAATAAACTATCGTCATTACTAACATTGAGTTGAGCGAACATCACCCGCAACTCAATTACTACCTTTCTGTTCAAGCGTCAGCTATGACGTTAACTTTACCATGGTGGTAATTGATAACTTAATCATAATCTTCAAAAGTTCAACCCAGCGACGCTGTCTCAAATTTAACTCATTTTGGGTTAGGAGATATTTAAAACTTTTATGATCAGTGTGAATATGACACTTTTAACCCTACAGATAGTGCCTCTAGATCTTTAGAGCAAAAACAACAGTGGCTAGCTCTAAATCGTGCGTCGGATAGTTACGTTCATGAGTTTTTAGCTAATTAGATGCATATGCAATCACTTTCCAATCTTACATCAAAATGACACCCAAACCACTTAAAGAAGCATCACCATATACCGCGAAGTCTTTCCCTGATTCAAGGTTAGAACTGGCACTTCGGTTAACATCTGTTTGAATTTCTCGAAACTTTTTTGGCACGGGTCACTCCAAACGAACTGAATATTCTATTGCAAAAGTTTCATCACTAGCATAGCTAATTTCAAAAACCCATTTAGAAATCTTCGATAGTAACCAGCTAAACCAAGAAAATTGTGAACTTTTGACACATTCCTTGGTGCTTTCCATCAAATGATGGCCTCGATCCTTTTCAGATTAGCTCTAATCCCATCAGCCGAAATAACATGCCCAAGAAACACAACTTCAAATAACTAGAATTCACATTTGTTAAGCTTCTGGTATAACAGTTTATCTCGTAACACTTGCAAAATAATCTAGAGATGTTGTTCGTGCTCCGCTTAGTATTTCTAATAGATCAAAATATCGTCGATGAACACCACCACAAATTGATCAACATAGGGCTGAAAATATAGTTCATGAGATCCATGGATGCTGCTAGAGCATTTGTCAAATAAAAAAGCATCACCAATAATTCTTAATGGTCGTAAAGCGTACAAAATGTCATTTTCGGTACGTCACTATCTTTTACTTTAGTTGATAGTAACCCAATCTCAAATCAATTTTGAAAAATACTGAAGCTCCTTTCAACTGATCAAGTAAATCATTGATACGAGCTAGAGGATACTGATTCTTAACCGTCAATTTATTCATGGTGGTGAGGTGGTCGTTTGGTGGCCTTTAGAGGTGGTGGAATGGAGAACAAATGAAGAGAAAGGGTGGTGTAAATAAAAGAAAATAGAAGAAATGGGAGGAACAAGAAGGAGGGTCAGCTAAAGGGAGAGAATGAGGGAAATGATGAGAAAAAAATAAAAATAAAAGTGTGTCTAGGTGCATGGGAAGGAAAAAGGCAATAGGGGGACAAAGGCATCAAAAGTGGATCATGGGAGTGAAAAGGGAGTTAAGTAAGGTAAGTTGACTAGAAAGAAAAGGAAAGGAATCCTTGCTCACAAGGCAAGTGTGATGGACGACACAAGGGGATTGACCACTTGAATTTGTCAAAAAATTTAAAGAAAATGTAGGAGTGTGAGGGCTTGAACATAAGACTTTTTGGAAACAAATCACACACTTAACCACTAAGCCATTTTATTGCTTATGTCATAAAATAACGTGATAAAATAAATAAAATATGGGGCGTGACAATCTTGCTATGCATTCATTGTGAATTATCTTGCTAGAGGAGTCTTTCCTACAAATACATCATGGTAGAAGAAGAAAAAAAATGTATGATTCCCGTAAGTATATATGGGAGGAACCTTATGTATTTTGACAATATGCAGACCAACTGATTAGACAATGTGTAGTAGAGGATGAAATGGAAGACATCTTGCTAGGATGTCAGACGTCACCATGTGGGGGCCATTTTGGACGAAGGAGAACATCACAGAAAATTCTTCAGTTAGGATTTTACTGGCCTACAAAAATCAAAGATGCCTACAAATTTTCTCAACAATGTGACAAGTGTCAGTGACAAGGAAACATATCAAAGAGGGATGAAATGCCACAAATTGGAATTTTGGAGGTAGAAGTCTTTGGTGTGTGGGGCATTGATTTTATGGGTCCATTTCTGAGTCTTTCGGCAATCAGTACATTATCATAGAAGTAGATTATGTATGTAAGTGGGTAGAAGTGATAGCGTTACTGGTCAATAACATTAAGGTTGTAGTTCAATTCTCACGGAAGAATATTTTTTTCTCAATTTGGAACCCCTAGAGCATTTGTTAGAAATGAAGGATCTTACTTTTGCAGAACGCAGTTAGAGGTAGCATTGGTAAAATACTGTGTCAAACATCGAATCAATCCGACATACCACCCACAAGCTAATGGAAAAGCAGAAGTATCAAATTGGGAAGTCAAATAGATCTTGGAGAAGATAATATCCCAAGTCAAAAAAATTGGAGTACGCGATTGGATAATGCATTATGGGCATATCAAACAACTTACAAAACTACATTGGGTATGTCTCCATACATATTAGTTTATGGAAAAAATTGTCACTTGCTAATCAAATTAGAGAAAAAAAGCTTGTTGGACCATTAAGGAATTGAATTTAGATCCCCACTTATCCAAGGAAGCGCACCTATTTCAATTACATGAGTTAAAGGAATTTCAATTTGTAGCATATGAAAATGCAAAGCTGTATAAGGAGAAAAAGAAGCTAAGACATAATGCCATGATCAAGAAACTATCTTTCACATCAAGACAACAAGTCTTATTATTCAATTCAAGACTGAAATTGTTTTAGAGGAAACTGGGATTAAGATGGACAAGGCCATATAGTGTTAAACATGCATCTCCTTAAGGAGCAGTGGAGCTAACAAAAAAATAGGGAGAAATATTCAATGTTAATGGGCAGAGATTGAAACACTATTTTGGGGCCAACAACATTGAGAAGGTTGGCGAAAACCAGACCTTGGAATGTAAAGTTGTGATGGAGGTGGAAGAAAAAACAGATAATTGAAGTAAAAATTAGAGCTGGGATTTAGATGAATCTGGAAGTCACACATAAGATAGGAACCAAATTTAATGTGTAACATATTGTATAGTGACAGTATCTAACTTTGTGTTCTGTGTACAATAACAAGCTAACATTAAGGGGATGAGTGGGGAGTTGCATGAAAAAATTTGTGATTCTTAAGATCCAAGGCAATGTTGTGACACAATGCTTGTAGTGTTGTGACTTCAAATTTTGAACACCTTAACATTACTGAAAGTAGGGAAATGTCGCAACACTGACTTGCGATGTCATGACATGATACTTTCGAATATGAAAATCCAAATCGAAAAGCTTGTGTCGTGACATCCATAATCAATGTCACGACATTAAACATCTAAATAGAACCATGGAATACTAGAAGTGCGATGTCACGACATTGATTCTTAGTGTCACGACACCACATCAAATTTGTATGATTTTCTACATATTTTCCTGCAATCGACCGACTTTCCTTTTATAGAACTCATCGATTTAGCCCTAAAGAAACTGATTAAACCCCTTAAATACACCCCTAAGACACCCTTAAACACTTACCAACCCCAAAGAACATCCCAATATCTTTCTCTATTATTTTCATATCCTCCATACAAAACTCTTACTGGTCACAAGTGATGCTTGCTATTCATTATGGTTGCACACATCAAGAGAACGTTTTGCCAACCACACAACATTCATTCAATAGGTTATTGTTTCTAAACTTCAACGTACTTAAATTTGTTTTACGACCTATAGATTTACTACTATTTGTGTTTTGTAAAACAAATACACCTATTTTATTGTAATGGCTGCCAAACATACTCAAGGAATGCCATGCGATGAATTGTCGGTCGTCGATAACTTCTTAAATCTGGAAAATAATGACCTCAATGTACATCTTGAATTTTTTAAATGGAAACCCATTATTCTAGAATGAGGACTCATATTCCCAACTGATAGTGGAGGTGAAGCCTGGACAATGGCGCATGCTCATAAGTGGGAAAATTTTAGCAAACACCCCTCTGAACTGGCTTGCATCCCGGTGGTTCAAGAATTTTATGCATGTCTCAAACAGTATGAGGACAAAAGGCCATTGGGTGAACCTTGTTCTTATGTCACTATTAGAGAAAAGAAGATTTTAATTTTGGGTCCAGAAATTTGTAGGTTTTATGAGGTTCCATTTTACATGTATGATTTCATCTAGAGAACTGACCTAAATTTGTGCCGAAATGTTAGCTTGGAGGAAGTAATAGATTATTTAACCAAGTGGAAGGGAGAATGGAAAAGAGATTTAGCCACCAACTTGTCTATATTCTTCTATCCATCAAGCATGATTCATTTAGCTAGACTTTTGGTACAATTTGTTTGCTCCCGCATATACCCCACTATGAATAGTTCTAACATCACTACTTTTCTAGCTACGATGTCACATATTTTTTGCAAAAAGAAAAGGTTTGTTTAGAACATAGATATACATAAGCATGATTAGTTGCATCCGTGACGAAAAAATAGAACTCCTCTTTCCACATTTTATCATCGCCTTGTGAAGAAAGGCAAAGGTCCCCATAGGACAGTTGCAATGGTGGTTCTGACCATTTACAAACTCAGTTTGAAGCTCTATTATAAGTAACTCATCGCAACACACCAAAAGCAATTAAATGAAGGAAAGAGGACACAAGCAACACAAAAAGAAGACATACCACCTTTGTAGAAACAAAGGACGTCGAACTGTTAACAAAATAAAGGCACCAATCCTACTCCAGATATTGAATGGATAAAGAAATGGATGCATGAGGCAGAACCGTTATTCAAGGATTATGTGTGACAATGCAAGTTGAGGATGCCCAAATTTCCATCCCTTGAAGTTAACCAATTGCAAGAGCACGATACTGATGAGGAAGAGGACCTAGAAGAAGAAAATAAAGAGGACGGGGACACGAAAAAGTCAGAAACCAAATTCGACTAAGACAATAATTAACTTTTAACCTTTTTAAATATTATTCTTTAGTTTCAAGTAGTTTATTTTAAGACTTTAATTATTTATTTCTTTTGGAAATTGGACAAATTTATTTCATAGTTTTTCAAAAATAAAAATAGGTAAATAAATAAAATAGTTTATTAGTTTATTTAAATTTTTAGGACTTGTGTTTTTATTTTGGATAATTTTATTTTTTGTTTGGACTTTATGTATTTATTTTTGCATTAGTTTTATTTTTGTGTTAGTTAATATCTATGTAGGAACCCCGTACAATATGAGGCACTACATTTTGGAGCTAAGCCAGCATAAGGAGGACCACCTGACCACATTCGAGGAACTTCAACACTTAGATCGGGTAGTCTTTTCTCTTATTTATGGGACACACATTAAGGACAATATGTCAAATAAAGTGTGGTGGGTAACATAGAAATTCTTCAAAATTATTCAAATTTTTTTTATGTTTTTTAGTTATTTTATTTTATTTCGATAGTAATTGATTTTAGGTTATCTAATATTACACTATTTAGTTCATTTTGTTACACTATGAATAAGTGATAGAGTGTTAGTACACCAAATGATAAATAGATACATAAAAAACATGTGTTTATTTGAATAACAAGTCATTAGTGTGTTAATATTTAGTTAATTGTAATCTATGAATTGAGATACTTAGTGATGGCCTAAGGTATTGTTTGGTAGACATTTCTGAGTCGAAAGGCTGACCTTAATGTAAAATCCCTAATACCCTAATTTTGAGCCTAAATCCCTAATTCTTTATGAACCATAATGGAAGCCCTAAGCCTTAAAATATAATCTCTTGATCCAATTTTCTTGGTCCTTGCACGAACTTAGACATCTGGCCATTGATATTGGGGGTTAGGTAAATACGACATGGTGGATTCCAAAATAAAGAAAAATAAGAGTGAACCTAAGGGATAGCATAGTATTGTGAGTATAAGAGTCTTACAAACTTGGGCGTAAATAAAAAAATCACCAAAAGAAAAGTTTTGAAAAGGCTAAAATAGCTGAGCGAGAAGTTTTTGGGAAAATAGGAAAGCAAAATGAGTGAAAAAAAAACAAGAAGAAAAGAAAATAGTCATATTTGCACATAAGTCTTACTAGGAATGTAACGCCCTAGAATTTGGGCCTAGAAGTATTGGGCCTTGAGAAAGGGAACGGTTAGGAAACTGTGCATAAAAGTATGTCTACTTTAGTGGTTAAGGGTCTTGAGAGGAGTTGGAAAAGTCCTGGGTTCAAACTTGGGCTTTAGCAAAAATTTTGGTTTTAAGTGGATAAAACCCTGGATGCTTGGATGTAGGCCTTTTAAATTATTGTGTTAAAAAAATGTCCTAAGGAAGCTTGTGGTCTAGTGGTTATGGTGTCATTAAGGTTATAAGGAGCCTAGGTTCAAGTCTTGGTCTTGGCAAAATTTTTAGTTTTTCCCTAAAATGAATCTGGACACTGGTTTATAGGCTTTATCAATCATAGTGTTTGTTTTATGACACAAAAAGGGCTTGCGGTTTGGTGGTAAGGTGGCGTGTGGTGTAACTGGGAGGTTCGCAATGGATTGTTATTTTGCTGCTTGAGCTGTGTAAGTGGCAGAGTTGGAATGGAATACTACCGAATAAAGTTTGAACTGGTCATGGAGGGAGTTGAGGAGAATTCGGTGGAGTGATAAGGGGAGAAATTTGTGGAGAAAATCGAGGGGTTGTGGAGATGAGGAGTTGTGCCGAAACAGGACTTTAGCACTCTAGGAATTTCGGCTAAAGGGGGTTTGCTAGTGCCGAATTGGTCATTCTGAGGCTTTCAGTATTGGAGTGTTTTCCCTCTTGCGCAAGTGGAATTTTGGTTAGTTTCGGTTTATTTTCTTTTGGCGTTTGGTACTGATTTTTGCAAGTTTCGAGTTCGTTCTACTCCTCTTCTCTATTTTTCTTTTTGCTTTTGGCTGAACCTCTCCAATGCTTTTCTTCTTGTTGGCCGAACCTCTTTTCCCCTCTCTTCTCTTCTCTGCTGGAAGCTCCCTTCCTTTTTCCCTTCTCCACTCTGTTGCTTTCTTTCTCGTTCTTCTTTTCCCAAACCCAAACTTTTTACTCTTTCTTCTTTAGGCCGAATCCCTATGGCCAAATTCTACATCACTCTTCTCCCACCTCTTCTTTTATGTTTCCTCTTCATCTTGTCGATTTCTCCTCTAGACAACTTTTCCTCTTTTATTTTCTCTGATTACAGAATCCTCCCATCCCTTGGGGATCGGTCGTGGGTCTTGCTTTTGGGTGGTCACTCTCTCATGCGTTATTGGTAAGTATAATAGAATGGTGATTCCCTTTACCGGTTAACTTAAGCGCTTATCAATTACAGTTGGTGCCTAGGTATCTCATGAAGGGATGAGGGTTGGCGAATACCTGAGTAAGCGAACCGTTCTTCTTTGCTCGATCGAAGTTGGGTAAGCGAGCGATCGTAACAACTTGAGTTTAAGTAATTGTATAACTATATAATCGATTAATGAAGTTTGATTGCCAAATATAGGTTCGGCGTCCGTGAATTTAACACGTCATCACGATCAAGTGTGTAATCACACCCTCTCTACTGTGAATCGGCAAAAGCTGAAAAGTCGATAACACGGTGTTTGAGACCACATGGGCGTGCGATCGCTCGAGTGGTCAGGCCAAAGTGCGATTCGTGAGCAAATTATCGAAATACCCTCGATGGGTAAAATGACTGAAATACCCTCGACGGCTAAAATGAACGAAATACCCTCGATGAGTAAAATTACCGAAATACCCTAATAGGTAAAATTATCGAAATACCCTCGAAGGTTAAAATTATCAAAATACCCTCGATGGGTAAAATTACCGAAATACCCTTGATGGGTAAAATTATTGAAATACACTCGATGGGTAAAATTATTGAAATACCCCTGAAGGGTAAAATTATCGAAATACCCCTGAAGGGTAAAATTACTGAAATACCTCTGAAGGGTAAAATTATCGAAATACCCTTGAAGGATAAAATTATTGAAATACCCTCGAAAGGTAAAATTA
>JABEZY010271791.1:0-14988 GCA_013467495.1 Gossypium gossypioides | reverse complement strand
TTAAAAATTTATCTAAAAATATTTATTTATTTTTAATATTTTTCTATACTCCTATAAAATACTTGTCAACTTCTAACCCTACTTGTGGAGTCTAAAAATTTCATTAACAGTGTACCAAATATTTTTCCATAAAATAATAAAATAAAACACTTAATTGAAAGGTAAGAAATGAGCAAGTATAATGACTTTTACTAAGGTGGCAAGTTGGCTTGTAGAATTATTCCAAGGCCATTTGGCTTAGACTCGTGATTATCTATCTAATTGACCAATTAAACTTTTTGGGGAGAAGCTTTTCTAGTAAGCTTAAAATAAGGATTATTCCTAATATGAATTACTTAATTTAACGAATTTTTTAATCTCATTTGGACAACAATTTTTCAAACTTGATTTCCACCCCAATTATCCTTTGTAATTGATCAATTATACTTTTAAGAGGAAGAGGCTTTTTTACGATGCTTCAATTAAGAATTCTTTCTTATTTGAATTACCTAATTTAATGACTTTTGTAATCTTAGTCCTTGATTTGGACAACAGTTTTTCAAACTTGATTTCCATCCTTATTCGAATTGCCCTATTGAGAACTTGACTAGCTTTTTTAAACTAAGTATTGGACAAGAGAGATAAGTTTACTTTCAATTGCTTGGAACATGATTTAGTAATGAGACCTTAAGGAAAAATTTGTTCCTAGTCTTTGACTTGACTAGATGAGATGTTTGAGCACACATCATTCCTCCTTCCTTGAAAGGATACGTATGTTTTATTCATCATATACTACACTTTATACATTTTCATTTTAGTTATTACCTCTAGTTTATTATACACATTAATTAATAGAATTAATTAGTCTAATAAGAAATTATCTAGTATCATTCAAAATTTACAAGTTTTTCAATTCTATGTACTTATTCAATATGTACAACTAGTAACTTGTTATCTAATTATAGTCCAAGCACCATGCAATTACACAAAATAGAAACAAAAATGAAAAATAATTTTGAGATTTTTAAAGAATTTAAAACAAAATTGAAAAATATTTTTGCATTTTTTTTTGAATTTTTTTTTGAAAAAGGCGAAAAAATTAAAATAAACACAAACTAAAATAAAAGCAAGAAAAATAAAACACATGCTATTATGTGCACCCCCCACACTTAAACTACACATTGTCCCCAATGTGTCCCAAGAAAAAAGATAGGAAGTTACCGGACTTCCCTAAAATGGAGCATTAGACTAGTTCGGGGGTCCACCTCCTCATTGAAGCTCGAAATTTGTATAGTCTTTCAGGGTAATTCGCTGCACATAAGACAAATACACAAACAACAACAAAAACAACCCAACCCAATATGAAAAATAAAAATAACAAGAAATAAATCCAGAAGTATTTATTAGTTTACATGCCACATAAAAAAATGAAAATAAAATGCAAAGGCATGTAACTAATTAGAGTCATCCTCGGGACCCTCACTCGATCCCTTAATTCCCTTGCTTTTGGCCCTCACAGTCGACCTTGCAAAAAACATCTCAGTTCAGTTACTTGGCTCACAGATGATGGGTCCCCCGTGGGTTACTGCGCAGATGCAAAAGTTCCCTCGAAGTTGTTGTGTTAGGGTATGCAATCATCATCCTCCGTCACCTCGTCACCTCGTCATCTTCTTCTTCTTTGATTTCCTCTTCTTGTTCCTCCCTGACTGTATTGCCCTCCGGTTAATCGCTTGATCGTTCGGGCTATTGTAAGCTCTATGCCTTCTGACTTGTCATGAAAGTGTCCATGAATGGTTTCATGGCCTCCAGTAATCTCATGTTGTAGTGCACATCTGTTCTGAGCTTACGTTCTCACCGCGTAGGCTCCACATCGATCTTCTTTTTTGTGCTTTTCTTCTTCACAGCTGGAGGCACTTCCATTTTCTATTTATGTCGCTAGTTCTATTCCTTTATTTTCTTCCTGTGCAATTTTTAGAAATTATGGAGCAGGGTATCTCCAATAATGCTCGTAGTCGGATGATGAAATTGTTCAGTGGCTCCCATCACCACTCCAGCTCGACGGCATAAGTCAGTGATCAGATAGGAAAATAGATTCTGGCCTTCATGTTCGATATACAGTTTTTGATCTCCTTGTTTACCCACTTCCCAAGGCTAACTCTCTTTCGTTGCAAAATACAGTACAAAAATCAGCTCAAAACACATTAACAGTATTAGTGTTAAGCAGTGGTGAGATACGAGTACATATAAATTGCATCCATATGTTAGCGAAAGGAAACATGATAGCTTGTTTAAAAGGTGAGAGGTAATTATTATACCCCTCACGCTTTCATTCACCCCTACCCTCTATTAAAAATGTTTAACCGTCGTCCATATCAAAATTAGTAAACTTCTAGAGGTCCAAATAAGACAAATCGTCGTAACGTAATATGGCACTCCATAATAATCACTAACTGCTTAAAAGGAGATATTGTAACACCCCTAACCCGTATCCGTCGCTGAAATAGGGTTACAAAGTATTACCAATAAGTCGAAAACATTAAAACTTTTTAACATTCAATAACATAAATCATAACATAAACTAATCAATAACATGCATATTGTCCCTGAATCGAGCCCTCGAGGCCCTAAAATTAACTTAGAATCAATTCGGGACTAATCTAAAACAATTTGAAAAGTCTTGGAAAAAGTCACAAAAATTTGAAAACAGGGGTCACACGGGCATGTGGCAAAGTCGTGTGCCTCACATGGTTGAGACACACGCCTGTGTCTCAGGTCGTGTAAAACTCGAAATAGGGACACACAACCGTGTCCCAACCCGTGTCCTCACCCGTGTAACTCTCTGAGTAGGGTTACACGGTTGTGTCACACGCTCGTGTGCCAGGTCATGTAACTTTCAAAATTGCCTCACACGCCCGTGTGCCAGGCCATGTAACTCACTGACTTGTTAACAAAAGAACCTACAGATGGCACACGGCCATGTCGCCAAGCCGTGTGTCTAACATTACTGAGTCACATGCCCGTGTGGACCCAAAATGTACCGAAAAAATCAAGCCATTTCCAAACCATTCCATACATGACCTTACCACCCATTTATACACACTATATATGAGCCTAAGCATCTTCAAACACACATTAATATATTTCAAAATCCCAATTCAATCGACCAATATGCCATACAAGGCACCTCAATATATACCAAAATATAACCTACCTAAACATGTTCATATGCCTAATTCCATGCATACAATTCTAGGCCATTTAAGTATTTAAACATTCCTCACTTGACTATTTCCAAAACACACAAAACATACCATAACAAACCATTACCAAGACATTACAAAATTACCAAAAGAACGTTATATACATGCATTTATAAGTGACCAAAATGACTTACTTAAGCAAGCATTATAAGCCCATCAACAATCCACAACATCCAAGCACAAAAAACATACCAATATATCATTTTACATGTTCATCAAAAACACCATTTTAAAACACCCTATACATGCCATAATAACCTTCGCCAAAACATTCAAAAACTACTGATATATTTACTGGATAGTGCGATAGATCTACGACGAGCTTCCAAATCAATCAAGCTTCTGATAATCTATAAAACAAAGGAAAAACAACTACGTAAGCATTGAATGCTTAGTAAGTTCGTATAAACAAAACTTAGCTTACCGGATCAATTACGTAATATAAATTTAAGCATAAAAGCAACCATAACCATAAGCTTGATATAAGCCTAACAACAACATCAAACTCACATATTAGTCCACTTCATATATTTAAATTCATCCATAGAATATATGATTTATCATGTTTAAACATAACATTTTGCACCGTCAATGTTCCATATTGTTATGATTCAATACAATTGCATACTTACCTTTCTGTTCACTTTTCTTGCCCGTTGAACCATTTAGAATTACATCGGATACACGGGAAAGCTTACACAAAGTGTGCCTGTACATATAACCATAACTTTTCCTTTACATCGTTGCTCACACGAGTTGTGAAATGGGCCTACTCACATGAGCTGCAGGTCGGAATGTAAGCTACATGATGTTGTTCACACGAGCTGTAGAGCATTCGCAACAAATGCAGGACCTCAGCCATCAGTAGGACATTCAACATCAGCACCCAAAACATGAAATCCTTAATGACATATCATTTGTATCCTAAGAATTCCTAAGGTTCAACCGGGACACGTTATCCATCAATTCTTCATAACATTGATATGTTCATATATTGATTCATTTGTAATATAATTAACATAACAACAATAAATATAATTAAATTTAATATGATAATCGTTCATACGAACTTACCTCGACGACTAGGGCATAAAAATATGATCAAGCTAATCCGTAACTTTAGCCTTTCTTCGATTTATATTCGGTTAAGGTTTATCTTGATCTAAATAGATAATTATATTCAATTAAGTATTTCAATTAACCTCAAACATTCAATTCAATCTATAATTCACATTTATGCATAATTACCATTTTGCCCCTAATATTTTAACTTTTCACAATTTAGTCCTTAAGCTTATAACTTAAAATCTAACCATTCCAATCAAATTCCATGTTAACCAAACATGCAAGGAACCTTGAAACTACTCAAATTTATCAACTTTTCACAATAAAACCCTATAATTTATACCTTTAACAATTTAGCCCCTAAATGCCATTTTCATCAAAAATCACTTTACAAATCTTATTTATTTTTCAACAAGAGTTCATAATCTAACATCTAAAATCAAAACCATTCAAGAATCATTCATGGTATAACCCTTAACTTTTAAAAATTTTACAAATTAATCCCCGGGCTAGCTAGGTTAACCTAAAACGATATCAAAAACATAAAAATCATTAAAAACGGGGCTCGAAATCACTTACAGGCATACACCCAAGCTAGCCGAACTCAAGAGCCCTAAAAATGGCTTTCTTTCCTTGAAATTTCAGTGGAGACAATTAGAAGAAGATGAAGTTAACCTTTGTTTTATTTAATTTATGTTTAATTTACCATTTATCATTTTAACCTTTAAAAACTTCCAAAATTTCAATAAAACATGCCATGCACATCCACTAACCTTATGAATGGTATAATTGCCATTTAAGTCCAATTAGTCCCATTTCCATAGTCATTTAGCCCTTTTAACTAATAGAACTCCACTTTTTCACCTTTTACGATTTAGTTCTTTTTACTTAATTAGTCAAGCAAACATCAAAATTTCTTAACGAAATTTTAACACGACCTTACTACAATTCCATAGAAATTAAAATAATAATAAATTAATAATTTATTCGTCAGATTTGTGGTCTCGAAACCACTGTTTCGATGTTACTGAAAACGGGCTGTTACAAATATCGACTTTATTGTGTCGAACATACACCTTGTTCTTTTTAGAAAATTTTAAATTGGAGTAAAACTCCAAAACTACTAGTATTACCGTAGGTGTAGTTGGCACCATAGCAAGATTCATCCATCGATAAAACTAAACCAAATATCAAATTTCTTCGCAATCCGAGGCGAAAGGGTCAAAGCCTCTTTCAAGGATAAAATTCCTTCCTTGAATGTTTGAGAAATAGGCTTCGGCCTCTTTCGACTTAAACTTATCTGAAACATACTCCGATATTGGAGGTGGTTCGGGTTGGGATTTCGCTCATTTTTTCATTCTATGGGGCATGTTTATCAACCTTTAAACAAAGCTAACTATCAAGTATGTACTAGCCAACTAACCACAACCAATCAACACTAAAACCAAAATAAGATAGTAAAAATAAAAATAATAAATATGAAAAAAATATCAAATGCAAACAAAAGGAAGAAAAATGAAACTTGAACTATGTTAGTTGTGATGAATTTTTGTATGAGGCAACAAAGTTTCGTGTTCCCCAAGCTAAAAAAGGAGAATACCTGCAAAAGAAGAAAACTTACCAAAAATAAAGCAAAAAAAAAAAAGAAATTGCAAAGAAAAATAGAGAAGATTGAGAGAAAATAAAGAGGGGAAAGTGTTTTATAGAATTTAGGGTTCAAAATTTGGGGAAAATAAAGAGAATGCGGTGTTTGGAGGCTTAAAAAGCCTCCAAAACACGCAAACTATGATACCTGAAACTAGGTATCGCCTGACCCGACATGGATTTCGCGATACCTAGGGTTGGATATTACGATAACCCCTATTTTTAGACCCTTTACATCGCATTCTATCTGACCTATCGCAATACCAAGGGTTGGGTATCGCGATACAACTGTTTAAAACCAAAATTTTAACTTTTGAAATTCTAGGGGTATCGCGATATCAGGGGTTCGATATCGCAATAACCACAATATTGTTGGCCGCTATTGATACTGTTTTAGAAATTGTGATATCCCTCATTAAGCATCGCGATTTCACTGAACAGACCCCAAAACTTTTACAAAATCATCAAATTTTCTTCTCAATCATCAAATTTATATTCTAGCAAGTCTAAAAGGCAAACAAATACTAATTATAATCCTACACTACATGCAAAAACACTTGGAGTTCATGCTCAAAACATTTAATTATTTACAAAATTTTGGGTTTCTTTGCCACATGTGGAAAATTAAAAATGCAACTTGGGGCGGTCAATCACACCCCTAAAATGATGTTTCATCAGTGTGTTCAACACTTGGATATGCCTTTTGTTCAATGTGCGACTAAGGCCTCCTAAGAATTGTAATGTATTCCTCATCCTTATTCGTTTCTGGATTCTCTTTCATGGTGCACGAACACCTGAAAAACTACATCATTCCATAAAAGTTGCAAATTTGTTAGCACAATAAGGTCTCATCTCATTTACCTAACACTTATACCCTTGTGATGGCAACACCTCTTTAGACTTAGGTTCGGGCTCAACACATTTGGTAACTTCAGTCTCTTCCTCGATTTCCATAGTCAACTTACCCTTCCTACATCTATAGTAGCTCTAGATGTGGCCAAGATAGGTTTCCCTCAGAGAATAGGGATTTTGAGATCCTCCTCAAAGTCTAACACGATAAAGTCATGGAAAAATAAATTGCGTAACTCTCACTAGCACATCCTCAAGGACTCCATTGGGACATACCAAAGATCGGTCGGTAAATTGCAAGGTGACTGTCGTTTCCTTAAGCTCTCCCAAACCTAATCTCCTATAGATAGACAATGACATGAGGTTAATGCTTGCCCCTATGTTACATAAGGCTTTCCCAAAACTAACTTTGTCTATCTCTATTGGGATGGTAAAGCTACTGGGATCCTTGAGCTTGGGAAGAACTCTTCTTGACACTACTGCGCTGCATTCCTCATTAAGAGATATTTGCTCTCTTCTCACTATTTTTTCCTACGAGACATAACATCCCTAAAGAATTTGGCATATTTGGGAATTTTCTCAAGGAGCTCTAATAGGGGGAGGTTCACATTCAAGGCCTTAAGCATATTGAAGAATTGCAAGAACTCCTCACTCTTTTTCTTCTTCTTCTCCTCTAGACGTGAAAAAAATGGTATGGGATTTAGGCTTGGTGGTGGCGATAGAACGATTCTATCCTCTGGTTCAACTTGTCTAGGCTCTCTCTCAAGTCCTACCTTCTCTCCCATCCGATCTCCAACACTAGGAGTATGTGTGCTCTCATCCTTCTCACTAACTTCTTTCTCCCATCAATTTGATTGGATAGGTTCCTTAACCACAGCCGTGGATCTAAGGGTGATCGTCTTGGCATGTTCCTTCCCTTCCCTCTTCAAATTAGGTTTAGTATTACTGCTATGCTAGAGGCTAAGTTGTTTTGCAACAATTGCAAGACTTGGTCTAATCGACCATGGTTTTGGCACACATCAGCTTGCACTACATGCAAGCCTTGCTTTACCTTAGTTATCCTAATTCACAATAGAGGGTTGCTACTATAGTTTGATTTTCTTTCTTGATCTTTGGGTGCCCTAAAAGGTAATGGAGGTTGATACGGTGTATTTGGTTTTGAAGGATTAAGGTTTTGGTTCCCTTGATTGGGAGGTCCCCCTTGGTTTCCTCCCCATCTAAAGTTAGGATGATCATGCCATCTCAGATTATTGGTGTTGGAGTAAGGGTTATATCCTTTATTCCCTACATAGTTAACCTCCATATGATTTCCCTTATCATCGTGTCATGCAATAAAATAGGTAAGATTGGGTTGGTTTTGGACTTGCACATTGGTCGGACTCATCTCCAATTGATTAAGCCTTTCGAGGATTTGTTGATACTTGTCCCTACTACCAACAACGTTCACTGTCAATTTTTTGGCCCGATATGTGAATTGCTCAGCCGATTAAATATAAGAGTTCATCACCATGTCCTCGATAAGTTGACAAGCCTTGGCTTATGTCCTGACATGAATGCTCCCACAGACGCTCCGTCAAGACTAGAGTGTAAGTTTCCGTCAAGCCCATTATAGAAGACTTGAAGTTGCAACCAATCTTGTAAGCCATGATATGGACACTTGCGTAGCGTTAGCTTAAAGTGCTCCCATGCTTTGTATAAAGACTTTCTTTCCAATTTTCAAAAATTTGTAATATTCATACGAAGCTTCATTGTCTTGCTCGGGGAAAAGTGCTTTGCCAAAAATTTGCTCGCTAGCTTGTCCCAATTATTGATGGAATCAATCGGTTGTGAATCTAACCACATAAAAGCATCATCAGTAAAAGAAACAGGGAATAACCGAAGACGGATAGTGTCACTGGATACCCCATTATATTTAAAGGTATCACAAATGGTTAAAAATATCTTAAGATGTTGGTTCGAATCTTCATTCATTGACCATTGAAAATAAATGTTCACTTGTTTCATTTGGATCATTGCCAGTTTGATTTTAAAGTTATTAGCATTAATCACTGGGAAATTAATGCTACCTCGAACAACATCCAAGTTTGGCATTGCGTAGTTGCTCAAAGTTCGTTGCTCCATGGGTAGGTGTGGTTGTTGAATTTCTATTTGTGGATCTTCGGTAGACTGCTCTTTTTGTGGAGGTGGGACGTCTCTAGGATGTTTCTCCCTCCTCGTGTGTGTGATGATACATTCCGATTTCAGCTCAAATGATAAGACATTGTTATCAGTCTGAGTCATATAACACCTCCTACAAGCACAAAAGAGTGAAAAAAAACCAAAAATTACAAATGAAATAAATACAAATAAAAACAAAGTTGTATCTATAAATCCTACTTTTGCTACTTATTTCTACTTAACATGTATACTAAGAATTACTTAATCTTACATCGTTTCCCCGGCAGTAACGCCAATAACTTTGACTACATTCACACATGCACATAAAATAAATAATTTTATAAAACAATTTTATAAGTTCAGCTTTACTGCAAGCGTATAGATCAGTTGTAATATTTGTAGTGTTACAATGGAATACTAGAGTACTCCAAGGATCGAACCCAAAAAAGATGGTGATTGAGCGATAAATAGCAAACACGATGGAGTCTAAGCGGCTACTGATATGATTTTATAGTACGGCAAACCATAACAAGAAATTTTTGCAAGAAAATTAAATATGCTAATCTAAGGACTAAATTGCAAAGAGTATGAAACCAAGAAATTAACCAAATAAATGACAAGCGGTGGTTGGTCGATTTTGATGTGGTTCATCAATCCTCGAACAAGGTACTTAAATTGCTTAAATTACTAAGTGGCTCCATTTTATTTCGATCTTAATTTTACCGACTTAGACGAATTAATCTGATTTATCTCTCGATCTTACCAGTCAATATGGGACTAGTGAACAGGTGCTCAACAAAATTACCTTTCGGTCTCACTTGCCTAGATATTCCCTTAGGGGCATCATGTTGGATCTAATGCCCTGAGTGCAGTATATTCGTTTGTAAACTTGTAAATTTTCTGAACTTGTTGATTAATAAAATTAGGCATAATGGCAAAATTAACCCCTAACGTTTGGGTGTTGGATCACTTTGTCCCTTAATGGTTTTTTGGAGCACGTTCATACATAACCTTTGTTTTTTTGGTCAAATTGGTCATTTTTTAATGATCTTCCTAACATGGCCTTTTAAGGGACTAACGGCATTGACGTGTAAATTTTTTTCCACCTAGGCATCACACGTATGTAAATGCTAACATGACATATAAGACAAAATAATGTCATGTCAGTAAATGAATTTAAACTTAGAAAATAATTAAAATTAAAAAACATTTAAAACCTTTAACTAACACACACACGGGCAAAATTAAAAGAAATTAGTAGCTCCTAAATAAATAACCCTAAATATCAAATCCTCTCCCTCTCCGTTGAAATTCTTTAAAAATTGAAGCTTGAAATTTAGTGGGCTTGTAAAAGAATCGAAAATATTGTTTGAAAAAAGTGATTGGAAGCCATCAATGGAGAAGTTGCTTTATTCGAAGCTGGTTTCATCATCACAAAGGGAGTTCGTTTATGATGAAGAGAAAAGAAGATGTTTTTGTAACAAGTTAGCTCCGAGAGAGACATCGTGGAGCAATTTAAACCCAAGCAGAAGGTATTATGGTTGCTCAGATTTTCGGCTAAGCATATATTTAGCTAATTTGTTTTAGGGTTAATAAAAAATTGGAAATTTTTTATTTTTTTGATTGTTGTGTCAACTGGACTAAATTGGTGCTACAATTCATCATAGCATTAGAATTAGGAATGGGGTAGTCACTGTATATTTAGCCGATTTGTTTTAGGGTTCATAAGAAATTGTGTGATTTTTTTAATTTTTTAATTGGATATTAATGAAACATTTCTTTCCCATGCGTGAAATGTATTCGGGTAAGCATATTTAACCGATTTGTTTTAGGGTTCATAAGAAATTGGGGATTTTTTTTTATTTTTTTAATTGGATATTGATGAAATATTTCTTTCTCATGCATGAATATTAGAGTAGTCACTGTATATGAACTCAGTTGTGGATATTTCATTTTTCTTAAATGGCGTTACTAGATTACGGAGTTGACAAGTATGACATTGGAACTTCATTTGGTCATTTTGGGATAGGTGTTGAGGATGTAAGCTCGAACATTGGCCTCTATGAATTGTGTTAGGTTTTCCATTTTTAACAAAATGTCTGTTCTTGTATTTTGGAAATGCCAGGTAAATCGGAAATGGGGATGTAGAAATTGTGTCATCTTACAATTTTGTATGTAAAAAGACGGATGAATTTCTTATGGAATTATGATATGTGTAAAAAAGTAATTGGGATTTTCTACATATACAAAATTGTATTTCGGTAAATTTTATTTTTTTGATTATTGTGTCGGCTGGACTAAATTGGGTTTTAGAGTTTATATAAAAAAAACGACTTTTTTGTGTGAAATATAGGTTAGTGGATGCGGATTTTTTAAGTGGTATGATGATAAGGTGTGTAACAGGGTGAATGAAGTAATACGTGAATTACGTGATAGCGAAAGAAAACTTGCAAAAGAGAATACGAGACTTAGGAAGTAAATAATGAAGTGTGGAAGTGGTGAGATGTTTGAGAGTGGCAGTAGAAACAGGAATCTTGAGATGTCTGAGAGTGGCAGTGTGCAAAATGTGAGCAAAGACAACCAAACAAAATAGGTGAATCATGACATTGTGGATAACATTGAATTAAACACAAATATTAAAAGCTTGAAACAAAAATGTAAATCGCTCAAGAAAGAGTAAGATTTTTATAAGGAAATGTTTCTTTGCAGTGTATTGCTTATCTTATTTGTCACATTATTTAGGAATGTTATAATTTGACCCATTTATATGTACTAAATGTTTTGGGATTGCAAAAAATTTTAATGTTTTTTTAGGCTTTGGTAGACTTAAGGGAACCTTTTTAATGTTGTGGATTATTGTTGGATCATTAGTTGTTTAATGAACAGTCTATCCATAATATAGATGACAGTGTTACATGAAGAAAACCATTAGATTAAAAATTCCAGAAACAAAGTCTTCTAAGATGGTTTTAGGCAATTCCATTTTGATTTTTATTGGATTAAAACCATTAGATTAAAACTGCTCTCTATAATTTAATTTTTATTGGATTTGGTCATTCCATTATGCTTTGTTTTTATTTTAGTTTCACGTATTTGAGCAGCTTAACTAAAACTAGCAAGCAAGGCTGATATTAGTATAAAAAAATTCCCCCACAAAATAAAAATACAATACACTTGTCTATTTCATGTTCACTCTTTTCATATGTGGGGCTTCACCAATTTCATATTTAAAAAATCTACTATAACAGTAATGGTATACATATTTCAACAAATCATTTCAAAAAACAAACAAAATATGTTATACTAACAAAATGATCCTATAGTAGTAAGATGTTAGCCAACCATTTCAACAAATCATTTCAAAAAATAAACAAAATTATCCTATAGCAGTAAGATGTTAACCAACCATTTCAACAAATCATTTCAAAAAAACAAACAAAATATGTTAACCATCTCAATTCATTTCTTCATCTTCTTTGCTGCAGTGGATTCTTGTGTGTTGATAGGTTTCTAATATGCCATCCTTTTTTGGCTTCTAGTTCTCATACTCGTACCAGACCAAGAAAAAAAATCAAAACCCAAATTAGATTTAAATAATTTGGAATTGACATTAAAAAAGTTTTTACGATATACTTGTGATCCAATTGTGTTAGGCTAAATGCATGGTGTTCTGTTGTTCTTTTTTTGGCTTCTAGTTCGTATACTCGTACTAGACTAAGACCAAAAAAATCAGACCCCCAAATTAGATTAAAATATTTTTGAATTGACATTAAAATAGTGTATACGATATACCTATGATCCAGTTGTATTAGGTTAAATGCATAGTGTTATGTTGTTATTTTTTGGGCTTCTAGTTCATGTACTCGTACCAAACTAAAACAAAAAAAAAATGAGAACCTAAATTAGATTTTAATATTTTGGAATTAACAATGAAAAAGTGTTTACGATATACCTGTGTTCCCGTTGTGTTAGGTTGAATGCATGATCTTTTGTTGTAACCCTCATCACCACATCTCTTGCATCTCATAATTAGACCAGCCCTACTGAGTTGTCTAGGCTTGACTTTTTTGATTCATTTTTTGTTTTCCTTCTATTCTTCTTTGGCCTACTAGACATTGTTTTCTCAACTGGTGGAAGCATTGGCTGAATACTAGATTTAGTCCATTTATGTGAGCTATTTATGGGTTGCAAAGCATATTCATATGCTTTCCAATATGTGTCCTTATGGTAGTACATATATAAGTAGTCATCAGGATCTTGTTTAATATGCCATATAGCACAGCAGGTATGAGGACAAGGGATCCCAGATAATTGTCAACTTTAACACCTGCAGGTTTTATGCTTTACACTTACTACGTACTATTTTCTGCCTTTCTTAATTTCACTCATTTCCCCATTCCAGATCATCTTCCAATCAACACCTTCCTTCTTGCTGTCATCAAATTTCTTCTTTATTAGTGGACCATAATTTTATTTCAACGAACTGCATTGCTTCCTCTTAGCCACTATTCTGGTCATCATATTAACTCTAATTTCCTTCAACATGGTTATTATGCTATTAAATCTAGACTCCACGATGCTGGAGTTAAATGTTTCACAGTGGTTATTGTCTATAATATCTATCACCGAATGTAACCCTTGGAAGGCCTTGGTTCAAGCTTTCGAATTCTTAGAGAACAACTCCTTTGTAACACATTCATCATGCTTATACAAGTCTTATTTGTTTTGTTCTCACTCCCTCTCTGTTGTAGACTTCACAACTTTCCAAAAAACAAATTCGAATGTTTTTGCTTTCTTCCTACCAGACTAGTTTAATAAGACATGCCTAGCATAATTTCTATATTCTACTCTAGGAAAAATGTCATTAATGGCTATCTCAAGACCCTACAAATTAATTTACAAAACATAAGTAAATCATCAGTAATAATTAATAGTATTATTAATAAATAAATAGTTTACCTTTTGTTGGTCACTGATGATGGTATACCTAAAACCATCTTCCATTCCTAAGTCTGCTACCAATAGACTAAGAAACCATACCCAAGAATCAATGCATTACCCATTAACAATAGCCTAGACAACTTGGTATCTGATTGTTTCCATCTCTCCCAACAGCAGCCAACAACTCACCCTTAAATGGACCTTTTAAAAAGTAACCATCCAAACCTAGTATATGTTTGCACCCTTCTTTCCAACCTCTTTTTAGTGCTTCAAAACAAACATAAAACCTCTTGAAATGTGGTGGAGATTCAGGTGTGACTCTATTCACTGCCATCTTTATAGTATTTCCAGGATTCTTTAGTCTCAACTCATCAACATAATCCCACTGCATAGCAAATTCCTGTACGAAGTTCCCTGCCAACTTATCCTTCACGATTTTCTTGTGCTTCTACACCTTGTCATATTAACATTGAAATGCATTTCTGAAGCTACCCTTCTTTGTATCTCCATTAGCTTCATTTTTGGGTTGTCCCCAATAGTAGCTTCAAAATGTTCTGCAATAACTTTAACATTGACTATTTTGTTTCTAAAATTGACACAACAGTTGTGCTCATCATGAAAATTTTTCACCTACATGCATCTGGCCATGTTACTGTAACTTTCAAATATTCCCCATTTACACTTTTTTGATGCAATGCATTTAACTCTAACCCTATTTGGTTCATTTCTGATTATCTTAAGTTCCCTTCTATAACACATTGAGTACTTACGAATTACAGATTTGAATTTCTCACCATCTTTAAACAATATCTCAATACAGAAGTGTGGACTTGCTGAGTTTGGACTGTATGTGGGGAACCTACTTCTTCTTCTACAAACATCAGTATTGTCATTGTCTTCTGACCCAAGCATGCTCCTATGATCATCACTATCAAAATATTCAGTCTAATTTCCATCTTCTTCCCTACCAACACTGTAACACCCCAAACCCGTATTTGACGCCAGAATAGGGTACGAGGCATTACAAAACACATACATTTATAAACGTATTAAACTGAGTTATAAAATTTCATACAGATTAAAACTTTCAAAT
>JABEZY010271773.1:0-17594 GCA_013467495.1 Gossypium gossypioides | reverse complement strand
AATTTACTGTACTAAATGGCTAAAGTAGAAATTATGAAATTTTTATAAAATATATTTGAGTCTAGTTTAAAAAACAAAAAGATGATCTTAATTTTGAATTATATATCTCAAGATAGAAATAATCTTGTATCTATGACACAAGTGGACAACTTGTATATGAACACATTAGTAAATACTGGAATTATAATTAATGTTGCATATAAACATGTTATACTAAAGCTAAAGATTCTAATACATGTACATATAGTATGTGGAATGGAGAGAAGGAGGAGGGAAATTATAGAAGAGTTATAAAATGAATTAATAGTTGATTATGACTGATCAAATCATATTGGTGTGAATTTGACTGATTACTGAGATAGAGGATTAAATTGAATTAAATTGAAAATAGTATAACTTGGTGAAATTGTGAAAATAGTTAAGAATTGAGATTAACCATGCTGTGCTATGTATGTAATGATATCTTGATTGATGAACTGATGATATTGATATCGATAGAATAGGAATAGAACTTATAATGAAATTGGATTATTGGTTGATGGATTGGAAATGATGAAATGTAAATCAAGTTTAGTCGTACATTAGAAAAATACACTATTAACCGGTCTGGCAAAGTAGGAAATAGGATAGATGTAGTGTGGATTACTTCGACTATATGTCGATGAGCGTTGGACGCAAACTAATTATTCTAGACATTTCGATGAGGCACCTGGTACCAAATTGCTAGTTTGACTACGTGTCGATGAGTGTTGGGCACAAATTTTACTTCAATCATACCTATGAGCGTTGGGCACAATCTATTTTCTTTAGGAATATTCGATGAGGTACTGGGTGCCAAATTGGTGTTGGTTGGATCTGTGTATTCGTTCTAAGCCCGTGAGAAGTTAATAAGGTTATAAAGATTTAAATTAGTTAAATGATACAAGTAAAGAAATGATATTGAATCGATATATGTATCAATACGTAAAAGAATAAAAAATGAGCCCTGGGGATCGAATAAGTAAGGAAGAGCTTTTAGGCTAAAAAATGATTAGAATGTTAAAATGAAAGGAAACATATGAACTTAATTGTGATGATAATAAATGGTATGTAAGAAGTGTTAAATTGTGCATGAATGTGGTAATGTAATTTGCATGAATGTTATTTGGAAATGATTAAATGTTGTAAATTTGAAATACAGGCACTTATATACGACATTGGATTATTGAGACTAATTATTAGATAACGTGAGCTGGTTAATAAATCGAGGAGTCAATTTGGTATGATATGGAATGAATCATTTGATGTGGTAATAGAATGATTGTTATATGATAAAAATAGTGTACAGGGTACGAGTATGCAAATTTGATCGAATTTAGGGTATGCTAGGTAATTGAAAATAATTACAGGATATGATATGTAAAAATATTATAATTTGAATTAGAATCTTGAAATTGTAATGAAATAGATTGACAATAAAATATGGTAATGAAATGAATTATGTGAAATTGGTATGAGTTTGCAATTTCATAAAAGATATCGACATGATATAGTATAATGCTATGGAATCAATTGTGCATATATATTTGGATCATGATAAAGGAAGTACGTGAAATTATGTGTGAATCAATTGGAAACGAGGCTTGGGAGGGGATAAAATGATTACGGATGAGTCGAGAGACTTCAGAAAGAGACTTAAATGGTTTATTGTTGTGGAATGAACATAGAATTGATTGTTATAATGTTAATGATATAGATGTTTCACTCATGATTGGTATTGAATTTTAAAAAGTCTTTATGATAGGTGTTGACATGTAAATGGAATTGATCACTTCTATTGCAATGATAAATGAATTAGTTTCCCCTTGGATATGAATGACATATTAGTTGGATGCTACAATTTTCTTAACTTGAAATTTTGTTATTTGAATTGTAGAAATACTACTGAGTTTTCATTGCTCAACGTACGGTTTGTTTTTCGTGCGTAGGTTAGGTATAATTCAAGATATTTGAATTATGACTTTAGCATCCAGTCAACAATCTTAGACTCGGCAACATTTGCTTATTTTGTTTTTATTCTATGTTGGCATGTACCTAGTTGAGTCTAGTTTGGTTTGTTCTTAAGTGAATGCTTCTGTTGAATTTGGTATTAAATGATGGATGTCTGGTCTCTATTCTACCTCAGATTAGTTTGTGGGGCTTTTTTGAGCTCGTATAAATTTCGTAAATGGTTGTGTCACATCCCAAAAAAGGGGTAAGAAGAAATAGGAATAAAATTTAGATTTTTATATATTTTTTCTTCTCTAGGCATAGGATAAGAGAATTAGAATGCCTTAAAAATTATTATTTTTAAAAATAATCAAAAGTAGAGTATTGGGCTTGATGTTAAGGTGTTAGGCAAGCTACAAGTCCTAGGTTTAAATCCATTTGATTTCATCCTTTGTTGATTTTTTTTTCAAAATCCCTTAATGCTGAACCGAAACCTTTAAAAATAATACTTGTAAGCTTATAACAAGAACAAGCCCATTGGTTTAGAACTAAGGCCTTAGCTTACCTATAGGTCTTAAGTTCAAAACCTTTTGTATGCATTCAACCAAAATAATTTATTAGCTTGTTTTTGCCCCAGAAAAAAGTGACGAATTTTTAAATGGCTCAGCCAAAAAACTATTTTTTCCAATTTAGTATTTATTCTAAAATAGTCTAAATTCTACATGAATTTGTAAAACCTATTTCAATTAGGAAAAACAAGTATTATAAATAGTCAATAGAAAATGAACCCTAGAATCATACCTAGCAAATTAAAAAAAAAACAAAAAAATTTGTTAAACTCTTTCTTTTCCAAATCAACCTTCAAGCTAAATGAGTCAAATTTTCAAAATAGTCCCTCTTTCCAAAATGTATCTTCATTCTCCTCTCCAAAGCTAAGGTTTTCGAGTCTTCAAATCAGGTGTTAGATCTAAAAGTAAATCTTTGTGTATAATTAAAAATATTAGGAAGTATAGAACTAGTATAGAGGAACCTAGGAGAGAGCCTCTGTATGCGTGCCCATGTGCAAACCCCCAAATAAGTACGTACCCTAAATTATACATGCAAACAATAGATTTTTATGTGTGAACCCCTTTGCATGCTATTACTTACGAACCCTTTTTTGTAATACTTGTGAACTTGAATTATATTACATGCGAGCTTTTATATTTCTATTATGCAAACTCACAAGTTAGCAGTAAGCGAACCCTATATATGTCTATTATGCAAACTCACATGTTAGTAGTATAACCGAATCCTTAATATGTTATATGCGAACCCATATAGTAAACCTTTATTATGTTATTTGTGAACCCTATATATGTTATATGCGAACCTCTATACATGTGACATTATTGTGTTTTACGCACAAGATATATGTGTATATGTGAGATTGATGAATGCATCAACTCATGTTGTTTAACGTTAAGAATTAGATATCGAATATTGCATCAATTGATGATAAAAAGCATAAATATGCTAAGTATATGTGCATAATACATGAAATGGGGAATAGAGGATGGAAGAGTTCCATAGGAGACAGTGACACTTTAAGTCCACACCAAAAGTCAGTACTGCATGAAGTAGGCAACAATATAATCCAAAACGGATAAACTGCGATGGTAGGCTAAAAAGCCACCAAACAGGGTTGACCGAGATGATAGTTTATTCTAGTGAGTAGCCATCTAAATAGGGTAGGATGGGATGGTCATTTAAAAAACCATCAAAACTGGACCAAACAGAGGTGGTAGTAAAAGTCATCGTCACAGATGACCAGTTTACAACTATTATCACTAGAAATCAAATCCGGGATGGTCAGTTTTTTCTATATGGGATGGTGTGTCGAGTAATGCTCGAGGGTGGTTCGAATGGACTGGCGGGAAATTAAATCATAAATTTGCATTTACATCGTGAATATATTCTATCAATGCATTGATTTACTATATGTTCCTTATATTATGCTTACTTTGCTATTATGCTATAAATTTTATGCTTTATTATTTGAATAATTATATATGATGGTTTAAGGATAGTCTCACACTGAGCCGTTCTAAGCTCATTCCCCCCTCTTCCTTACCTCTCAAGTAGCATGGAGAATAGGACTCGAATCGACAACGGAGGACCCTCAGATTAGAAAGCCGTTTTCTTTATTAATTTTTACTTTTAAGTTTTATTTAAAAAATTCCTTAATAATTTTTTTAATTATTTAATATTTCCTCGTTTTTATATCTTAGGTTTGGGATTTGTTAGCTTGTTTATTTTATGCATGACATTTAAATATTACTCTAATATTTGCATGCCATTTGGTTTAGAAAACTATCATTTGTTTTTCACTGCTTTATAAAATACTTAAAGGTTTGGATAAGTATTTTCCTAAAAACCCTAACTGTTTTTCAAATCCTCATATTAATATTATTGTAATTGAATTACTAAATAAATTTGGCTTAAATTAATGAATGTTTTTCCTAAAACAAAAGAGCTATTTTCAATCCAATCAACTCAAGTAAAAAAGAATGGCTTTACGGGATCCCTTCAGTGATCGAATGTAATGCTTTCGACTTAGCCAAAACTCCTAGATCGAGTTGGGTGTTACATGTTGATTATTGTGATTAATGTCCGTTTGATTGAATAAATCTTATAATGGTTTAAAGTTGAATAAAAAATGATCGTAGTCACTCCTACGACGAATGTGGCATCCTGTAGCTCAGACTCGGTGATTGGGTCAAGTGTAGGGTGTTACATTTAGTGATATTAGAGCTATAGGTTTAGCCGATTCTTGGACTAAATCGAGCTTGGAATTAAGTCTAAAAGTACATGCCAAGGTTGAGTTGAGTCTAAGTCGGCCTTTGAATATTGATTGGTGATTATTTTTCTTATATTTGTAAATGTCTGATGAGTAGAGGAATTATTATTTGTGAATTAGTAAAACAGGGACTTGGTACGTATTTTTTGTTTATGATTTAAGATCAATTTACCTCTTTACCTCTTTACAAACTTTATACTATTTTTTATGGATTTCTTTTAAAACTGTAACTCCACAAAAACGGTTTTTGTTTCTAAAAACTAAGGTTTTTCGTAAATAGAAACGATTTTATCTAAATTAATTAGTTACAAAAGCTTCCGCTAAGAGACAAGTTTTAAAGCAAATCAACTAGTTATTTTTTGAATTAAATAAAAGCTAACTTACTGTAACGGTTTTTAAACTCGAAAATCTTGTCTTCAAATCCCTTTCCATGTGTCATCGTCAAATTCGACCATGATATCTAGGCCGGGTTTGGGGTGTTACAGAGGAGGTGAATGAGGGTATTTATACTTGGAGATGGCAGCTTGAATTGGCTAAAAATAGCAACCAATCCCCCTTCTCATCTCCGGCCCTTGATAGCAGGGAGAGGGCTTGAGATGGCTTTGCTAAATTTAACTTAATGCCACAAGTGAGAATGCACAAAAAGAGGAGGGGTTGGAACGAGTTTTGGGAGAAAGTTAAGGGTTGTTTTGCAAATTTAATAATCTACTTAATTAGCTGATTTGGGCAGAAATTGGGTTGGCATTGGGCTGCTCTTCCCTTGGTGGATCAGTCCCCTTCAATTTAATAAATTTGGGCACTGTATGCTCAGCTCCAAGGTGTCTTCAGGGGTATGTCATGACATCATCAGGTTGTGTCGTGACATTGAAGGCAATCTTGGGCTTCTTCAATTCTGCTTGTAACGTTGGGGTTTGTGCAAGTATACGTAGTCGTTATCAAGTAATAAGTAAGTATAAGAGTTATTGTCTCCACAGGGACTATATATGCTAATCAATATTTTACACAATTAAAGATTTACAAATTGGTAAGAAAAACATAATAATTTTGGGTGATTGATAAAAATAAATAACTAGATGCACAATTATCCTGAATGCAAATTAACCTAAGTGTGATGAATGTATAAGATGGGTTTAGTAGCAAATTCGCAAGCTCTAAAAATAATAACATAAATAGGATAGAATAATTACAACACTTGACTTGGTTCATTTTCATCTTGCTCACGATGTTCCGAAAAATATTCCATGGCAACTCGATCTTTCATTAAATTTGAAGCCAATATTAAGTCCTTTCAGAATATTTTCCTTAGAAAAACATGCATAGTACCATGATCATATTTAATTAAGGGTTTCTTAGAGTTTATGTGAAGTAACAGGGACGGATTAGGTTTGAAACAATTTAATCACACAAATCTAAAAGTTATGCAAGGTAATAGAGCTCTCTCGAGTTATTACGAACCTTTAATTTAATCGGGCTAGGATCTAAACTAAGCATGCAACTTTCAATTATTGCGTCCATTAATCATCATCTAGCTAGGATTGATTAACTAATCCTAATGCATTCAATCACATTTTAATGAATGAAATACATGCATGATTTTAATTGAAAGCATGAACGATTAAGGCATAAAACATCATGAACATAAATCAAATGAACTTCATCAAATTAATGTAATCATTCAAGCTAAACAAAATTAAGTTGTCATTGTTAATAAAAAAATAACAAAGCAAATTGAAAACAAGTTGAACAACAATAAAGATTAATGAAAAAGAAACTCTAAAGTAATTCTGGCAATTATCTAGAAATTAATTATAACGGCTTCTTTCGATCCTCATAATTGCTCCTTCGTAAGATACTCCTCAAGGTGGCTAACCAAGAGAGAATTTTCTCAAAGTATTGCTAGCTAAGGGAAATTGGATGGTTTATGCGTGAGAGGGAAAGGAAAGAAAGATGATAGAATGTGAAGTGAGTGGTGATTAAGGGTTTATTGAATGATGAGGGATGAATGAATGGGAACTAAAGGGTGGTATTTATAGTAGAGGGATTGATAAGAAGTTTACTAAAAATATCTTGAATATCCCTTAAGGTTCTCCTTTGCTTGGCTGAACATGAATTGTGGAGAGGGATGGTTTTTTGGTTGCTTGATTCATGCTTGATTTCATGCATGAATTGGACAAAACAATCATAAGGTTTAATCAGTGGTTCTCATATGTTGAACTTAGCAATTCCTTTCCACTAAACATAATTATCAAAATCAATAGGAGTTTTATAGGATTGCCATGGGGCTAAGCTCAAGGTAGGGATAAAGAAAAGTGAAATTTTAGGTTCAAAGATCTTAACCCTAACTTTGCCTTGGATCTTTTCGAGGTTCATCCTTTCCAATTATGGGTTTTACCACCCCCAAACTTAATTTGAAGCTTATGTCCAACAATACTTCTCAATATTTTGAGTATTTATTTTACTTTTTACTTGACATTTGAATAAAGATTTCTCTCTGTCTTTTTTAAACGTTTTCAATTTTTCCTCAAACTTTGACCACCAAGACAAGTATAGTTAACATTGGTGCAAAAATATGATAAAACATAAAAAGATGGTAATATGGCTTATATTGTAGGTGAATAGCAATAAATAGGCTTAAAGGCCCAAGCTAAGGTTTAACGGTTAAATTCATATGGTAGGCTTGAAAGGCTCAAACAATCCAAAGAAAATGTGCATATATCATGTTTAGATTCTTACGCCTCTTAGAATTTCACCTCAAGAAAGTTACTTAGTCAATTCTAAAGACTTAAACTTTCATGCATGTCTATTTCTAAGGAAATTAAATTTTTATGGAAAAGACTACATAAGATCTAAGAACATACAATAATTCCATACCTTAAGATAACATAAAAAAACTCAGATAAAACCAGAAATCATACTTGCATTTGAGCTAACTTATGAACAAATTTTTTTCTAAACATCATTTTTTTAGCATACTTATGTGTAAACATTGAATCATACTTAAGAAAAATTTAAAATTCATGCAAATATTACCCTACCCCTACCTTGAAAAGAAGAAATGTCCTCATTATGGAAACAAAGTAATGAATGAAAACTGAACACCAAGTAGGATTGCAAGAAAAGAGAGGTGAGTCTTGAAGACTGCTTAAGTACAAAGTCTTTTTTAACAATCGAATCCTAGACATGTTCATTCACATTACCACACTACTTCACTTTTTATTAGAGAAGACTTATTGAGCTTAATTTATTCATGTTTGCAATTTCCTACTTATTGTGTGAGAGAAAAATACTAACTAAGAAAAGAAATATAAATGCCTAAAAATAAATACTAAGAAAAAAGAAAGTTCCCCATTTTAATTCGTGTCATCTTCTATGTTTTACTTTGCCTTCTTGGTCTCACTTGATCCCACAGGCTCTTCTTACCATGTCTCAAAGATATGATCTGGAAACTCGGGAACAAAATAGTTTGAGATATTCTTAAAAGTATTTTGTATGGATTCATCTCTAATTTTTGCTTATCTCCAATAAGTCTATTATTGGTTATGCATGAATTTCCACATTTCCATCATAATTGAAATTTCTAATTTCTTCATATTATTCGAAAAAGTGAGCACTGGAATGGTCAACTCAGGATTAACACTTGGCTCCACTAGTTTAGCAACATATGGTTCAATCCTCTGTTCAAGGTTGTTTGGTTCCTCTTCAGATTATGCTCCTCTATTTCATTTACTAAGTCAACTTTTGACTTAGAGTTGGTTTACAACTCATCAGATTCTGGTTCTTTTGGCTCATTTGGCTCGATTTGGTTCAATAGTTCAACATTTTGGACTAACCTCTCAAGATCATGTCCTATTTTGCAACCTTGAACATAACAACTTTCAGGTTTGCTTTTGATTTAACTTGGGCCCTCAAGCAAACTGAAGTAATCAGTGATGGAAAGTAGGCACTTTCTGCCTTTTTTCTAGAGCAATCTTGAATTTCCTTGAGAATAATTTTCCCAACATTAATAGACCTCTCTGTCATAATTGCATACAACAAAAGCATTCATTCCATTGAGATGGTGGAACTACGTGTGACAGGCATGAAGCTATATCAAATAAAGTAGAACCATACCTTAGCCACTGGGTTTAAATACTCCTTTCGGCCCAGATTTGTAACACCATTAAGTACTTGTTGAAGAAAATCCTAATTGATATTTGTCATCATGGTAGAGTACTCATCTTTCTCAACATTAGGTAAGTTAAATAAATCATTAATGGGCTTAGAAGTAATAGGTACCTTCTTTTTACGAACAAGAACCTTATTAGCATCTGGCATAGTCAAATTGGTGTAGAATTCTCGCACTAATTCCTCTTTAGGCATTGACCATGCATCACAAAATTGATTCCAATTTAAGGCATCAATTTTTTTTAAAATTAACAAAGGCCAAATCATCTTGTCATTACTCTCCAAATTGAAACATTTTTCCGGCATCATAGGTTGATTTTTGAAGATGGAATCAAATCTTTCCATCGCTTCTCATCTTGAATTACAATTGGATTTTTGGTAGAAGTTTTGGAAGATCTAGTTCTTTTGCGAGACATGGTTACTTTTCCCAAAAAACAAGAAATTTTTTGGTAATGAGAGAAGAAGAAATAATTGAGGTTTTATGGTTACAAGGCGTCGTGGTAGCAAAAAGGTATGGCGACAAAAGATTTTCAATGACAAAAGAGGCTAGTTGCAATGGTTGTTGTGGCATTGGGATTACTCTAGCGAAAAGTTTATGGCAGAAATAGGAAGGATTTGCAACAAGAAGGGAAAATTAGGGAGAATTTTCGAGCTTTGAGGCCGATAGCAAAGAAGAAGAAAGTAGGTGGCTAGGGTTAAAGCTAATTGCTCGAATGGTGTTAAAAATATGATGGTAAAGAGGTGTTTATATAGTAGTAAACTAGGGTAAATTTGTAGCAAAAATTTATCTACAACGGGATACTTGGGCAAGAAGGCATGGAGGGAAGAAAAAGTGGTGGCAAATTTAGGGTTTTGAGGGACCTTTTGGATGACAATAGGTGGATAATTTTCTCCTCTTCACTGTTCTGGGCTTCGAGCCCAAACTGTAATTATTTCCTATACTGAAGAATTAACTGAACCAAGTAGTAAATGGATTAGTACTTGGGCCAATTTGACCCTTTTATTAAACATAAACAATTAAAATTACAACTAGAAATTAAAAAAAAAATTCTTTCGAATTACTTAGAAAATTTCTTCTCGAAAAATTACATCAAATTAAATTCTCAAGAAATGTTAGAGGGGTCATAAATGGTCCCGCTTAAGTTTCAATCTCCTTAGACTGAATTAATTTAATGTACTATTTCAAGAAAAAGAATTTCTAAATATGTCATTTATTCAATTTAAATACAAGAAAAATCAAGGGTCTATTAAATTGAACGAATTTTCAATTCACTCAACTTCACCATCCCAATAATGCTTGAGACATTGACCGTTAACTTTAAATGTACCTCCCTTGTTGTCGTGTAATTCTACTACTCCATATGGATAAAAATTTGTATATGGTGTAAGGTCTAGTCCATCAGGATTTGAGCTTCCCAGCAAATAACCTTAGCCTCGAATTAAACAATAAAACTTTTCGACCTTCTCTAAATTCTCGAGGTTGTATACAGTTTGCATGCCATCTCTTAGTCTTTTCTTTATACATCTTGGAATTCTCATATGAAAATAGCCTCAACTCCTCATACTCATCAAGCTGTAACACTCTTCTCTCACCAACTTGCTTTAGATCTAGATTTAATTGTTTCAAGGTCCAGTGAGACTTATTTTCCAACTAAAGCGACAAATGACATGCCTTTCCAAAGACTAGCTGATAAGGAGTCATTCCTAACGGTGTCTTAAAATTTGTTCAATAGGCCCATCGAGCATCGTCAAGAATTCGGGACCAATCTGTTTAAGTTGAACCTCGAGGATTCCTATGACCTCATGGTTTACCCGTTCAACTTGTCGATTCAACTGTGGATGATAGGCAATGTCAACTTTATGTTTCACATTGTACTTGTCAAGCAATCACTTAAGTAATTTATTTACAAAGTGAGATACTTCATCGCTAATTATAGCTCTTGGAGTCTCAAACCGTGTAAACACATGCTGATGTAAAAATCACATGACTACCTTAGTATCGCTTTTTGGGTATGAATCGGCTCCCACCCACTTGGATACATAGTTGATAGCTACTGGGATATACCTATTACCATAAGAAGGGAACAATCCTAAAAAATCAATGTCCCAAATATCAACTAATTCTTGATATGTTTCCAATCCTTTGGCATCGATCGTAATTTTTCATGTATGTATATGCATCTTTAAACACCGTAGGCTAGAAAAATCCAACGTAAGATCTTTGTTGCAGTGCGGGAACCACCAAAATTTCCCCCACTTGGAGATGAATGACAATGGTATAGGATCTCGTCAATCACGCTTTTAGCTATACACTTCCTGATTAGATTATCTGCACACTGTTTAAACAAAAACAGATCCTTCTAGAAATAATATCCACTATCGTGAAGGAATTTCTTCTCGAAGATATGCTTATTTGAAAAATTCTCATTGATAAGAACAAGTGAATGAATTACCTTATTTTGTTCCAATCTAAACAAATGATCAACTACTTGATTTTCAACTCCCTTTCTGTCTTAGATTTCAAGGTAAAATTCTTGGAGTAAAAGTATCCCTCGAATCAGCCTCAATTTAGCATATTTCTTTGTGAGTAATTATTTAATGGTCGTATGATCGGTAAAAACTATTACTTTCATACCTATGAGATAAGAACAAAACTTATCAAAAGCAAAAACTATAGCAAAGAGTTCTTTTTCAGTTGCCGTATAAGTAAGTTGGGCTCCTATCAACATTCTGCTTGCATAGTATATCAAATGAAACACTTTGTTTCTTCTTTGACCCTTCACAGCTCTAATAACAAAGTCGTTAGCATCACACATCAACTCAAACAGTGAGTTCCAATAAGATGTAACGATTATTAGGGTTGATATTAACTAAATTTTTAACTTTTCAAAATCTTCCAAACATGCTTTGTTAAACTCAAAAGTGGTGTTTTTCTCTAAAAGCATACACAAAGGCTTGGAAGTTTTTGAAAAGTCTATAATAAACCTTTAGTAAAAACCGACATGGCCTAAAAAAATTCTAACTCCTTTCACACTGGCTGGTGGTGGTAACTTTTCAATTACATCCACCTTTGCTTTATCGATTTCAATCCTGTTTTTGGAAATTTTGTGTCCTAAGACAATTCCCTCTTTAACCATAAAATGACATTTCTCCCAATTAAAGATAAGATTAGTCTCTTCGCATCTCTTAAGTACCTTAGCCAAATTAATCAAACAAATATCGTAAATATTACCAAAACAGAAAAATCATCCATGAATACTTCAATAAATTTTCAACCATATCAATAAATATTGTCATCATGCATCGCTGAAATATGGCAGGNNNAGGTGCATTACATAATCCGAAAGGCATTTGCCTAAAAGCAAACATATCGTACGGGCAAGTAAAAGTCATTTTGTGTTGGTCTTCTAGGGCTACAACTATTTGGTTATATCCCAAATATCCATTTAAGAAACAGTAAAATTCATTAGCTGCCAGTTGGTCTAGCATCTGATCCATAAAAGACAGCGAAAAATGATCCTTACAAGTAGCTTTGTTTAATTTTCTATAGTTAATATAGATTCTCCAACCTGTGAATGTCCTTGTCGGGATTAATTCATTACGTTTATTCTCGACAATCGTGATTCCACCTTTCTTTGGTACACACTGTACCAGACTTACCCATGAACTATCTGAAATGGGGTAGATAATTTCCGCATCTAACCATTTGATAACTTCCTTTCGAACTACCTCTTTCATGATTGGATTGAGTGTCCTTTGCCCATCGATTCTAGCTCTTTTGCCCTCCTCTAGGATAATATTATGCATACAAAATAAAGGGCTTATTCATCGAATATCAGTTATGGTTCAATCAATCGCCTTTTTAAATTTCTTTAAAACTTCGATCAGCTACTCCTCTTGGTGCTCTGTTAGTTTTGCTGAAACAATCACAAGCAAAGTAGAATTATTACCCAAATAAACATATTTCAAATGAGAATGAGGTACTTTTAGTACAAGTTTGGGTGGTTCCTCGATTGACAAATCCGGTTGTGCGAATGCCCGAACTTCTAACTCTAATAGTGTAAAAATAGGTTTTATTTTATAAAAGAGCAAAATGGCAATTAGTTTGGTAAGTTGTGTATTATGCTTTTAGTATGATTAAATTCTATGGAATACATTTATATTTGGAGCATGAATTGCTGATTTATTGAACATTTGATAAAGGTGTTCTAATTGATATATAAATATTAGGAAAATGATGTTTTCTATGCTTAATTTTATTGATGTTAAAATTGCTTAGCAACATGATTTTACTTGCATTTTAACATCCTAAATTAAGTGATTAAACATCAGATTCTATGCCTTGTATGTATGATTATATTGACAACATGCATGGTGGATCCATTGGATATAGTTGGCATGCCATAGGATTTGAGAGTACTCACCATTATTTGTGATATTGTGAACATATAACTCTTGGTGGATTGATTTGTTTGGAGTAGATAATGGAGTGTTGAGCTTAAGTTTCCACTCATCGGGTTATGTGAGGTGCTATAAGGGAGCGTGTGGTTTCGGCCCGCTCAATTTGGAGAACTGTATTTGATTTGTTGGAATTCAAAAATCCGTTTATCCAATCTATGATCACCCATTTTTTATTGTCATGGATGTATTATGCCAATATAATGGATTGATTGTGCCAATATAATTGAATGTTTATGTGTTAAAAAATTATTTTACATGCCATGAAAAATGCTGATTCTTAATTCTTGAAATAGCATGTGATGTTATGGTGAAATGTTAACATGTGTGACTGAAAATTTAATGCTTAATTGCTTTGATTTATGCATGATTGGGTGAAATTACTTGATGTTTTTACTATCATTCACTGAGCTTTTTAAGCTCACACCCTTACATTTCGTGCAGAGAATTTCTGGGCGTAAGGAGTTGAGAAGCGAGTGCAAGGGCGATCTAAGAATAAGGCTCAGTAGTGGCTTAAGAAATTCACTTTAGAGACATTATAGGGGCATTGTGACGCTTTTGGGACTAGTGTTATTTTACTTGTAATGACCATTGGACATTAAATTTTGGACTTCAATTTTGGTGATTTTATAATTGCTTTAATACATGATTTTATGTCTAATTAATGTTTGATTTATGATATGTTGATGAGTGTTCGTACGGTGGTTGATAACACGGTTATGAAGCATGTATTTTATACTAACAATGTTTAATTGAAGCTTACCATGGAGTGGATTGCTTGCGATTAAGGTATGTAACTTGTGTGAATTAATTGATGTTTGCCAAACGTGTAATTGAGTGTTAAATTTTGATTAATTGTTGCATATTTGTTATAAATAAATTAAATTAGAGATGTATAGATATTTATGATAATTAATTGTAACTATTTGAAGTTTAATGGGCAAGTAAAATATGTAAAATTGGGTAATTAAAACGAATTTTTGACAAAATAGGTGCAGTGGTTTGGACACGGGCGTGTGGGTTTTTGGGGGTTTGATATTTGGTTTTTGTAATCTAGTATTCTAATTTGCTTAATTTATAATTTGATCCTAAAACTTGATTAGATTAATTGAAAACTATAATGATAGGGAAAATTGGTAATATTTTAGTATTAGACTTGTAACTATTAATATTTGGTAGAAACACTCTTAATTTTTAATTGGAAAAATGTACTAAAAATTTGTAATTGTTACGACTTAGTACCTAATAATAAAACTTGAATTGGACATAGTAAATGAACTCAAATTAAGTTGAAATTTTTAGAGCTTGCATAATTTGACTAAAAGAAGGTCGGTAACTATTTAGAAATAAAATCGGGATAGTTTAACCTTAGGTGGTAAAATGACCAAAATACCATTAGGTTTAAATACTTAGAAAATGTTTTAAAATGATTCAAAAATTGCTTTCGCATTTATAAATGATAGTTAATTAGTCATAAATGAGGTGTTATAAGGTTGGGGTGTACGTCGGGTGATCGTTAGCTGGAGAATCACTTCGGTGGCTAATGTAATGATTCAAATTCGGGTCGGTCCGTCCCAGTTAGGTTTAGGATGTCAAACAATTTCTCAAAGTTGTATAAATAGCTCTACCGGTATCATCTACTTATAGGGAGAGAAGGTAGAACCCTTATTGAATTGTAGGTTTATTTCAAATAGAAAAACAACTTCCTATCCAATTAGGAAGAAGAGTGGGTAATAGGATGTGCTTCCCCTCATATGTATTTTGATGGGGATTCGAGCCTCTCATACATCGGGTCCAATTACGAGTACTTATTAAGCCTTTTGACCCAGTACTCTTTAATGTGATCTAACCCGATTTGGTTTTTCTATTTCCCAAAATAAACTTTAATATTCTATGTTACTCCTAGTAAATTTTTGATGATTTTACCCTTGATAAAATTTAAAGAAAATATGTTCAATATTTAATAACTCAACATACTCACTGTGACTGAATGTTTTATTTTCATTTTTAGGCTTCAAAATAGCTGAAAAAACATAAACTCATTCTTCTGATCATTTTTAAGTAATCTATATAAAATTGCAAATGAATCATTTTCATTTCTATTTTTGGAAACCTACGTTCATCTCCAAATGATTAGATTTTTCCATTTCGAAAAAAACCATAATCATTCCATAATGCTTTCCATTTCTCTTTTCCTAATCATTCTATTTATTTCTATTCAAACTCACAACTCATTTCTGGTTTCAACGAGCTAGGGGAGGGACGGATTAGACATATGTCATTAAGGCTAAAATTATTTATAATTAAGTTCTAACTTTTCGCCTATAATTATAAACTCATTTAGTCACAAAGTCGTTCCACTATAATATCGAAACTGAGCTCTCCGCCACATGGTCTCACACATATTTTCATGTCATGATCTGTCAATCCAGTCTACATTTTACTGAATGCATCACCATGAATATTGTCTTACAATGTGATCTGCTTGTCTAGTTAGCAATATTCCTGCCTTACCAAAGGCATCACAAATAGATATTCATTTATCCCACATTGATTACAATTACACAATTCATCTTCTTACCTCATCTGGTCATATTCTCTTAACAAAATTCACCTTTACTTACCTGATTTCATTTGCACCTACATACATCATTATGATCATATTCTCTTAACAAAATTCACCTTTACTTACCTGATTTCATTTGCACCTACATACATCATTATGATTATACAACGATGATTTTATCTCTAAAGTGAACATGCAACGACATTGCTTTGATTCACACAATTACCAATTTTCCAAGACTCTACCATCATATATATTTTACTTGAATAGTTAACATGCAAGATTTTGGATAGAGACTCACCAAGATTGTAGCTTGAAATTCCAAAATTCGAACATCCCTCTCGAACCAGTAGCAGTAACTATTTAAAGAACATAGAACTTCCATTAAAATCATTTACAAACAAATGGCTAGCATCTCAATTACAGACGACCCCCATGGAGGGCCTCACTGTTCATAAGTTTCTTAATACCCTCATTTTTTCAAAAACTTAACATGCATAGCTATTAAACTTAGCTATTAAACTTACCAGTAGATAGAATATTCACTCATTAATTTAAAAACCTTAGCTTCCAAAGAAAAAATATATATAAGTTCTAAGAGGAAAAAGTAGAGAGTAGATTTAAAGGAAGAAAAACCATCCAAACTAATCTTTCTCACAATATACATATGTATCCAATTTTCCTTTAGTGGAACTACTCAACAAGTGTCACTTACGTCTAGAGTTTATCTTAATAAATGACATACAAAGTTCGAGAAAAATATAAATGAGAAAACTGTACAAATATTATTTAATTAGTCAATTCAATTGGCTATTAACGAGTTCACATTACGAAACCAAACTAGCACTTCAATTGACTATTAACTAGTTTACATTACGAAACTAAACTAGCACAATGCTCAAAACGTACTATACATTTGGCGATAACTCACATCATGCTTACTCTTTCCCTGACACATTCTTTTCTTAAATAGCAAAAGAACCTGACACATTCTTAAATAGCAAAAGAACCTTAGATAGAATCTTTAATTACTTATACTGCAGGTACCATACGCCAACTCTTATTCCCTAATAAACAATAAATAGGTGGACTACACTACGCCAAAACATTTATACGCCTTCAAATCGGGTCCATCAGATTTGAGGTAAGACAACTCAAACCCTTCAGAAAAATTTTGTCGAAATTTTCGAACTTAAAAAAGAATATGTAAATAGCTATTTATGCCAACAACTTTGTAACAACCTCAAAGTAAACCGGACAACCGGCAACCCGAGTATGAAATGGGAAAACACCCATTAATAAAATAATGCAAGTGAGACTTCATTCATCTGCCAAATCGGGTATGTTAAACAAATTTAACTTGATATCGACATTCAAACGCACATGTAATTAAATGGGGTGATTTGGTCCAAAAGATAATTTCAAAATCCGACTTTGTTCAACATGCATTTCATGTCAGAGATGCGTAATTACAAAATAGGCATTACCATATTACTGCCTCAAGCATCTTAACCATGTTAATGCAACGGTTTGTCTATATAAAATTTTCATAAGCTACCCACCATATACATATATATACATGTTACAAAATAATAATAA
>JABEZY010271769.1:0-16080 GCA_013467495.1 Gossypium gossypioides | reverse complement strand
TTTTAAAAGTGATTAGTTTTTAATGATGCACGCTTGGAAATGAACAACCCGTTTTGGAATCACCGTTTAATAAGAAAATGATTAATTGATTTTAAAGATTTTAACAACAACAAGTTTTACGCTAAACACCTCAATGTGACATCGCCAGATTTGGCCATAACTCCTAGGCCGGGTATGGGGTGTTTCCTTAGATCCCAAGTATGATTACTCTTTTCTTGACAAAAAAACTAATCAGCATAGGTTAGATCCTTCGACCTATCTTCGAAACCCATGTTTTCATTTAACTATCCCTTCATCTTCAGCAAGTTTTGTGATTGGTTTTACAAACTATGTTATCAGAGGAAGAATTTAATGGTGAGAGGTCTAGCATTTGAAATACAAAAGTGAGGATTCTTCATTAGGGTCTGTTAGAATTAAGTTCACTGGTTGTATTTGTTTCAAAGATAGTTGATTAATCAAAAGTGTTCGCTTCCTCTGCCACTTTTTCTCAAATTTGTGATCGCACCACACTGCGCAAACATTGAGTATAGAAATCTGTACAAAATAATTAGAATGAATGATGTGACTTAACTACAAGTGTGACAGGTTAGTTTTAATATTTATAGTGTTACAACAAAACAGAAGGAATATTTTGAGGAACGAACCCTAGGAATTGTCAAAATTGGTAAATGATGTTATCAAATTCCAAAGCAAGTATTAATCTAATCAAGTGACAAATTAGAACCAGAGAGAAAATCAAGATAAAACTAATTCTAAAGTTAACATATACTAGAAATTAAAGAACTTTCTATTTCTTGTTTAACTAATGCGAAGTAATTAACCTAAGATCACTCAATTTACGAATTAGTAATTTAGCTAATACAAAATTTCAATCAATTTCTTTATTACTCTTAATTAATGTCACATCCCAAAAGTGGGGCTAGAAAAATAGGGATAAAAATTAGATTTTATTCTTTTAAAACAAAGGCTAAGAGAATTTAGTGTGCCTTAAAATTTATTTTTGTTAAGAACTAGCAGGAATGAGCCTGCTGATTCAGTGCTAAGGCTTTAGCTTATCCTTAGGTCCTAAGTTAAAACCCTAGGTGTGTATTCAGCTAAAAAACAAATTATTTTCTTATTTTTCCCCACAAAAGTGCCAAAATTTCAAACTAGCCCAACCCAAAAACTATTTTTCTTAATTTAGTCATTGAATTAAAATAGTCCCAATTCTACATGAATTTTTAAAACCAATTTCAATTAGGGAAAACAAGTGTTAAAAATAGCCAATTTCAAGCAAACCTTCAAATTTTTACCTAGCAAATTTAAAGGAAATCATCCTTAAGGTCATTTCTTTTCAAATCAATTTTCAAATCAAAAGGAATCAAAGTTTCAAAGTCACCCCTCTCCCTCAAGTGGGTCTTTAACCTTTGCTCACAAATCAAGGTTTTTGTGTTTTCTAAAATCATGTGTAGGATCTAGTTTAAAATCATTATGTATGATTAATTATGTTGAATCATTATGAGATTAGGGTTAAATGTGTAAAGAATAAACATGTGAACCCCTCTTTTGTAAATAAACACCCATGCTAGGTGAACACCTATGATATGCGACCCCAGGTAGTGTGAACCCCCTGTTTATACAAACACCCTACAATATGTGAACCTCTAGGTAGTATGTGAACCCCTATCGTGAAACCATATGCCAAACGTTATAGGAATCATCATGTAACCCCTTAGTATTTTGCATGCAAACCCTGGGAAATATGCAAACTTTGTATAACATGTGAGCTTACATGTTAGTACATGTGAGCCTATATGTTATACCATGCGGACCCGTTATATGTTATTATATATGAGAGCCTAACATTTGTGCGAACTTGCATGAAAGTTATTATATTAAAAACAATGTGCAAACCCAGATGAGTAAACCTTAGGTGTGCAAACCCGTTTTTGAACCCTAGATGTGTGAACCTTAGGTGAGTGAACCTAAAGTGTGAACTCCTTATTCGAACCTTCATGTGAAAACTTAGAAGAGAAAACCCTAGGTGTTTGAAACCTAATGTGCGAACTCTATATGCAGGCCTCTGTGAGTGAGCCCTGTATATGTGAACTCTTATGTGTAAACCCTAGGTGCAAATCCATCTGTGTGAACCTCTAGGTGTGCAAACCCCTAAGGTGTGAGCCCACATGTGCGAACCCCTAAGTATGCGACCCTATATGTGTGACCTCTATAAGTACAAACCCAATTTATGTAGGTATTAGCCAAACTAAGTATGTTAAACACATGAAGACGAAGTGAAATTGTGTTCAGATTTCTTAAACTAATTGTATATGTGAAATTGATATGAATGCATGAATACATGCCATTAAATGTTAGTATGAGATATTGAATATGATTGATAAGAATACTATTTTATTATTGATTGATAAATAGCATGATTTGCTAAGTATATGTGCATAATTACATGAAATTGTGTATGCAGGACAGAAGAGTTCTGTACGAGACAGTGGAAGTTAAAGTCCACACCGAAAATTAGTACTGCATGAAGTAGGTGACAATGTCATCAAAACCAGTTAAGCTTGAATGGTAGTTTAAAATGCCATCAAAACTAGGTAGATCGAGATGATTGTTTGTTATAGTAAAATGCCATCAAAGTCGGGCAACTAGGAGGGTAAATTATTATAGTAAAAGTCATCGTCACAGATGACAAGTGAACAACCATCGTCATTGAAAAAACAAATCCAGAATGGTCAATTTTTTATATGTGTTTTTGGTGTTTTAAGCGATGCTCGAGGGTGGTTAGGATGGCCGAGTGGGAAATTTTGCATTTGCATTGCATCATAAATATATTATGTATATGCATTGATTTACTATATGTTCCTTACATTATGGTTAATATGCTATTATGCTATGAATTGAATATTTTATTGTTTGAATGATTATAAATATTGGTTTCAAGATTAGTCTCACATTGAGCCATTGTAAGCTCATTCCTCCTTTTTTCCTTACCTCTCAACTAACACAGAAAAATAGGACTCAGAATGGCATCGGAGGAACCTCATATTAGCAGCTTGTTTTATTTTATTTAAAAATAGCATTGAAGTTTTCCTTTATCGTTTTATTTTTGGGATTGTTTAGCTTATTTATTTTAAGTGTGACATTTAATTATTACTCTGATATTTGCACGCCATTCAGTTTAGAAAGCTATTTTCTTAATAATGTTTTTCGTTACTCACGAAATACTTAAAGTTTTGATAAATCTTTTCTTAAAAACCTTAAATCATTTTTGAAATCTTCACACTTATAATATTGTAATTGAATTAATAGTTAAAGTCAGTTTAATGAATGAATCTTTTTTCTAAAAACAAAAGAGTGATTTTCATATAAATCAACTCACGCAAAAGAATGGTTTTACATGATCACTTTAGTGATCAATGTAACGCCTTCGACTTAACCGAAACTCCTAGGCCAGGTTGAGGATGTTACATAAGTGGTATCAGAGCCTAGGTTTTCTAAATATGGTTTTGAACTTTTGAAGGAGTATGCATGAATATGAATAAACTATTTTTTGTGACAAAGTAAGTTTTTGAATAAAAAAACTAATCTAAGGAAGTTTGATGCCAAGTACTATAGGAAACTTTCTAAGTAGTAGGAAAACTTTAGATAAATGCATAGCATAAATCGAAAACTTAAATTAGAAGTACTAATTACTTGAAATTGTAAAAGTATAATCATGAACACTCAAGGCAGACGTGGTAGGGTAGACCTCGTAGCGCTGTACCCATGTAATCACCCACAGTTCTAGGAGAAAACCCAACCAAAGAATATGTAGAAAACTATACCACAAATGATGGTAGAGGTAATGAGAATAGAGATATGGGAATGGCAAATCAAAACAGTATAACTGGTGGAGACAGTGCTGTAACTCAAGCTATTATAAGAGCTTTCCAAAGAGGCGTTAAATCAAGTAATGGAAATGGGAATAGAAAAGCAATCGTCGAAAAGTTCAAATCAGACAAGGCTGAATTGTTCAAAGCTATCATCGAAACAACTCTTACCACAATAGAGTATTGGATGACAATGACAGAAAGAATTTTAGAGGAACTTGAGTGCACACTTGAGAAAAAGCTAAAAGGAGTTGTGTCCTTGTTAAGAGACGAAGCCTATAGATGGTGGCAAGCAGTTGTTAAGGGGACACTCACGAAAAGACTAATTTGGAATTACTTCCAAGAGGCTTTTCAGGAAAACTATATAGGTCCTTGTTTCGTTGAAGTTTGCAAACGTGAATTAATCGAACTGAAATAGAGAGACATGTAGATTTTAGAGTACGAAGCGAAATTTCTAAGATTAAGTCGCTACACTCCCAGGTTGGTAGCAATAGAAGAAGATAAAAGCGTAAGGTTCAAAGAAGGTTTGAGATATGACCTAAAAGTACAAGTGACACTCCTCCAGGAAAAGAATTTTGTAAATTTGGTTGAAAAGACCAAAATCCTAGACGAGATTAAACACATAGAACAAGAAAAGAGGCAGAAGGTTCTGAACAAAGAGATTCTGGTTCAAACAACTCAAACCTCAGGCCTACAAAAAGGGCTAGGCTATAACCTGAAACCACTAAAGAACGTGCTCCAAAATGTCAACATTGTGAGAAACACCACAATGGTGAATGTTGGGAAAAGATCGGTGCTTGTTTTAAGTGTGGATCAAAGCAACATCAAATAAAAGATTGTCCTCTTTGGAATAAACTGACTCAACCGCAAAGTCAAACCGAAACACAAGGAAACTGTGGCCCTAACCAAAATGATGGAAATCGAGGCCAGAGAGCCCCAACACAATGTACGAACCGTGCAAAAGCGAGGCAATCAGCCTTAGTTTATGCAGCAAGAGGATAGGAAGATATGAATGTCACCGATGCCATCACATGTTCTTCTTAAAAGTCCCACCTTAGAAATATATATAAATAAAAAAATCAGAGTGGCGTAGCAGAAGTGAATCGCCCAGTAAGCTTACCAACTTGATCTACCTCCTATGTTAAATCAAATCCATAATGTGTTCCATGTGTCAATGTTACGGTATTATCGTTCTGATCCTTCCCATATTGTTCCCAGTGATGAAGATCAAGCTCCGATTAGGCTGACCTGAATAAGGTAAGTTAAAATTCAAGGATGAAATTTCTTAGGGGAGAGGGATTTGTCACATCCCAAAAGTGGGGCTAGAAGAAATTGGGATAAAAAATAGATTTTATTCTTTCAAAACAAACGGTAGGAGAATTTAGTGTGCCTTAAAAGTTATTTGTTTTAAGAATTAGCACGAATGAGCCTCCTAGTTAGGTGGTAAGACCTCAACTTATCCTTAAGTCCTAAGTTTGAAACCCATTGTGTACATTCAACTAAAATATTTTAATTTCTTATTTTTACTCCACAGAAGTGCCGAATTTTCAAACCAGCCCAGCTCAAAAACTATTTTTTTAAATTTTGTCCTTAATTTAAAATAGTACTAATTCTACATGAATTTTTAAAACAAATTACAATTAGGGAAATCAAGTGTTATAAATAGGCAATTTTAAGAAAACCCTAGAATTTTTACCTAACCTATTTCAAGGAAAACATCATCACGCTCTTTTCTTTCCAAATCAATTTTCAAAGGAAAATGAGTTAAAGTTTCAAAATCATCCCTCTCCCTCAAATGGATCTTCAACCTCATCTCTAAAATTAAGGTTTTTTGTGCTTTCTCAAATTAGGTGTGGGATCTAATTTAAAATCATTATGTATGATTAATTATGTTGAATAATTAAGAGGTTAGAGTTAAAAGCGTAAAGAATAAATATGTGAACCCCTTTTTTTGTAAATAAACCCTCATATTACGTGAACACCCATGATATGTGACCCTAAGTTGTGTGAAACCCTAATTTAGGCAAACCTATAAACCTCACCCAACGTAGTCCTGGACTGGTGAATTGTTTAGGCAGATAGTTGATTAAAATTAAACTAAAGAAAGGCTGAGTTGTGTTTTATCTGATAGCGTTGTATTTTTCATTGTTTGATATGCCAAGAGTGGAGGACTGTTAGAATAATCCTGTAGGTCTATTATGATTTTGGATGAAGGGTCAGCCTTTTGGCGACGTGTAAGGTTTCTGGTTTTGTGTCTTCGTGTGGTTGTTGGGAGGAACCCACCCATCAGTGTCTTCTATTAGTAAGATGTGTGTTAGATCCTTTTGTTAGTAGACGCCAGTAGTAGATTGTGGGATTGTGGATCTAATTGCTTTCTCTTTGAAAATGTGTGTTTAATGTTCAGTTTTAGCTAAGTTCTTATTAGGACCCAGTTAGAAATTAACTAAAATTTATGATTATTTTATTGTATGAGATGTTAAGAATTATTATGTTGACCACATTAGAGTATAAGTTAGCTTTGCATGTTAGCCACGTGTAAGTTGTACGAGAGTTGTGTAAGTTATATGTATCAGGGAAACTTTTGTAGTGGGGGCTCTTCTTCCCTCTTCTTTTTTTTTTTGTTATACATTGGTATCTTGTTTCAGAAGAGTTCTTCATTAGAGATGAATCAACAAGTGATTGAGATTAGCAAGAATAATTTGTGCCTATAGCAATAGAGATAGTATAACAAACCTTGTAGGGATTATCAGTGAGTATCCATTTTGTTTCTCTTTTCTGAGTTTTCTTCTATCTTGTGTATGTCACTAATTGTGGTTGTCATAGCTTAGAGTTCAAGTGAACCCATCGGCATGAAACTTTGTGAATTCATTACATGTAATCTTTTCTGTGTACATGTTTATGGCATGAAGTGGATACAACTTCCTTGAGGTATAAACTCGATATCTAGATATGAAAAGCCACTGGTAAGGCATGTTAGTTGCAAACTAGAATCGTAGATGTCTTAGACCACTAGTAGGGCATGCTGGTTGCTAACCAGATGGGAGAATATGATGGGCCACTGATAGGGCATGTTAGTTGCTAACCAGATTGGTGTGTATGTTGGGCCACTAGTAGGACATGTTAGTTGTTAACCATGTTGGCAGCCTGTAGGGCACGTTAGTTACTAACCAGTTGGCATGAGTGTTAGGATTGGTAGGGCATGTTAGTTGCTAACTAGCCTAGCGATATGGGTGCTGCCTACGGTAGAACATCTTAGTTGTCAAGCATCGCAAAGAGCCTTGAACTCACGGGAACATGCATGTCCGAATAATAAGAAATGTGATATTTGTTCCGATATGTGATTAGGGGATCCAAATTTTAACCCAATGAAAGATTTGAAAAGAGTAAGTTAATATGACTCTGTATGAGATATACGATACGTATTGAAAAGAGTAAGTTAATGTAAATTTGTATGTGATATATGTTATGTATTGAAAAAAATAAATTAATATGACTCTATATGTGTTAAATGTTATGTATAATTGTTGATAGAAAGGAAAAGTTGATTATATAGTGGTCAATTTTGTTCCGTATTTGTCGTGTTGGAAACATAGTGTATTTGTTAAGTATTGGTATTGGGCATATAGAATTTTCCATATTAAAGGTGTGTATGATTTAGCCTGATGAGATTGTTTGAAATACAAAGATTTGTGTTAGAAAAGATTGTATTTGCTTAAGAAGTGTCAGCTCTATTAAGGTTAAAGTTTGAAGAGACTTAACCAGAAAGAGCGACCTCTGTAGTGAGCTTTGCCTGTGTTTGTTATGTAACATGCATGTGTTCTATGAGGGTGGCATGTAACTCTGATTATAATCTAAATATGTAGTAATGTACATTTATTTAACTACAATTTTATTTTAATGATACCCTTGAAGGATTTATTAATTTTAATGAATTATTGTTTATGAAGTGTATTCTGTCTATACACGCCAAACTATTTTATATGTTATGACCACTGCCAGTAATACTATTTTTTCAAAGGAAAAAAATTATATGGCCTATGCCAGGTTGGGTACTGGTGTTTTAGAAACTTTTCCAATTTAGCACGCCTTTGCAACCATTGTACCTTGGAACTATGTATAAGTCTACTTTTCGTGTAACACCTCAATCGACCGTTGGGGATTGGGGTGTTACAAGTTGATATTAGAGCCTAGGTTGGGTCGATTCTCAAAAAATATTGAAGATAGAGTTACGCCCCAATATGCATGTTACATGTTTCTAGCTAGTCCTTTATAGTTGCTAAACTATGTTTGTGTGTGTGTAGCTTAAGATGTCTTCGAATTTGCATGATGTTGTTGATGAAGGATTGAAGAGAAATAATATTTAGTCTCATGGTTAAGAACCTTCGTTTGATTAAGAGCAACTGGTAATATTGCAAAAGATTTGTTTGTCAATATGATCGAACGATGGTATGATCAATTTATGGGAATCGCTCATATGCCTTCACCTTATCTAAATCAGAAGCTATTCCATAAAGACTAACTACCCCATTGTGCCAACTGTGAATCAATTTTAAGGAGACCCTATGAGGGAGATACACAAGCGTGGTGCTAAGGAATTTTTATGGGATAAAGTTGATGATCCTACAACAATAGAGCAATGGTGATGTCGCCTAGGAAGAGTGATTGCACAACAAAAGTGTATCCTAAAGGATAGTTTGCTATGTGATATTTCTTTATTTGAAGGCGAGGCTTGTCAATGGTGGGAAAATTTAGTGTGAGAAGAACTCGTAGATAGGGATTTCTTTGTAACAAAATTTAGAGAGAAATATGTGAATCCGATGTATGTAGAGAAGATGAAAAAAGAATTTTTGTATCTTGGACAAGGGAAAATGTCAGTAATGGAATATGAGAGAGACTTTGTTAGACTTAGTTGATATGTAGGGGACATGTTCCAAACCAAAAAAGCTCTATGTGATAATTTTGAATAGGTTTAAAAGATGAAATCCGTGCCTTGGTAGCAGCTTCAGAAGTTCAGAGTTTAGCAGCTATGATAGCCAAGACTCACAAGATGGAAACAATTGTGCAGGATAGAAGTATAGGCCAGGTGGGAGAAATGAATGAACATGAAAAATGCTGAACCAACCCCTGTTACAAGCTTTGAGAAGCCTAATGTTATGAGAAACTTCTTTTATGAGTCAACCAAACAATATCAAGTGATGAAAAGCTGAGTGATAGTTGTGAATATCGAAATGCATTTAAGACAAGTTCTAATGGATAAAAAAAGATGAAGATTCTTATTTGTAATACATGTAGAAAGAACCATGTGGGAATGTGTTGGAATGCAAAGAAAGTTTGTTATGAATGTGGGTCTCTTGATCATTTGGTACGAAATTGTCCTTCAAGAGCTAGAGGCCAACATGATTGAACAACTCAAGCATTCAGTAGGAATCAAAGTGATATGAGAATAAGGACTGCTGGGAGATCAAACTCTGCCTTGGCAACTTCAAGTAAAAAATCTACTAAGACTCACTTGAGAAATTCAACTAATGTTTGTGAGGTGAGAACTCAAGATGATGTTGTGCCTGATGGTAAGAATTTTTTAGGTGAAATTCCTTTAGGGGACGGAGAATTGTAATACCTCGTCTGACATAATCTTGGATTAGTGAATTCTTTGGGTAGATAGTTGATTAAAATTAAAGTAATGAAAGGTTGAGTTGTGTTGTACCTGCCGCTGTTGTCTTTTGTATTGTTTGGTACACCATAAGTGACGGACTGTTAGAATATTATGATAGGTTTTTCTTGATTTTGGATGAAGGTTCAGCCTTTGGGCTACATGTTAGGTTTTTGGTTTTGTGTCTTGGCGTGCTTGTTGGGAGGAACCCGCCAATCAGTGTCTTCTCTTGGTAAGATGTGTGTTAGATCCTTTTGTTAGTATACGCCAGTAGTGGATTGTGGGATTGTGGACCTGATTGCTTTCTGTTTGAAAACATGTGTTTAATGTTTAATTTTAGTTAAGTTCTTATTAGGACCGAGTTAGAAATTAACTAAAGTTTATGATTATTTTACTGTGTGAGATGCTAAGAATGATTATGTTGGCCACATTAGAGTATGAGTTAGCTTTGCATGTTAGCCATATGTAAGTTGTATGAGAGTTAGGTAAGTTATATATATCAGTGAAACTTTTGTAGTGGGGGTTCTTCTTCCCTCTTCTTTTTCTCTTTTATACCCTAGTATCCTACTTAAGAAAAAGTTATTCGTTGTAAAAAAATCACCAAGTGGTCGAGATTAGTAAGAAAGGGTTGTACATGTAGCAATAGAGATAGTATAACAAAACTTGTAGGGATTATCACTAAGTATCCAGTTTGTTTTGCTGTTCACTGAGTTTCTTTTTATCTTATGTATATCACTAATTTTAGTTGTCATAGCTTAGAATTCAAGTGAACCCATCGGTATGGAACCTTGTGAATCTGTTGCATGTAATCTTCTGTGTATGCATGTTTGTGGCATGAAGTGGATAGAATTTCCGTCGGGTATATACTCGATATCCATATATGAAGAGCCATTGGTAAGGCATGGTAGTTGCAAACTAGAATGGTAGATGTGCTAGACCACTTGTAGGGCAGGCTAGTTACTAACCAGATGAGATAATAAGATCAGCCACTAATAGGGCGTGTTAGTTGCTAAGCAGATTGGTGTGTATGTTGGGTCAGTGATAAGAAATGTTAGTTGTTAACCAAGTTGGCGGCCACAAGTAGGGTATGTTAGTTACTAATTAGATGTTAACGAAGGATGGTAGAGCATGTTTGTTGCTAACCTATCTAGCGATATAAGTGTTGCTTACGGTAGGACATGTTAGTTGTTAACAATGGCAAAAAGCCCTACACTCACAAGAACACGCATGTGTTCGTAATGATAAGAAATATGATATTTTTTATGATATGTTATGTATTGAAAAGAGTAAGTTAATATGACTCTGTATGTGATATATGTTATGTTTTAAAAAGAGTAAATTAATATGACTCTGTATGTGTTAAATGTTATGTATAATTGCTGACAGAAAGGAAGTGTTGATTATATAGTGGTAAGTTCTATTCCTTGTTTGCCGTGTTGGAAATGTAGTGTATTTGTTAAGTATTAGTATTAGGCGTATAGAAGTCGCCATAATGAAGGTGTGTATGATTTAGCCTGATGGAATTGTTTGGAATGCAAAGATTGGTGTTAGAAAGGATTGTATTTGGTTGAAAAGTGTCAACTCTATTAAGGTGAAAGTTCTCTTTGGTGTAAGGATGAAAGTGTCTACCCAATGTTAAGGAAGAAAGTATATGTCAATATTGGAGTTCGCTCGATGTTAGAGTACGCCTTGAAATTCCATCCGCCATGGTTAAGTATCCGCCAGTTAGTATACGAGTGTTCGCCCGAATGTCTCGGGGTGTAAAGTTGGTTTATTCGTCTATGTGCATGAGTTTACAAATGTAGCATTATTCTTGCTTTTGTATTCCATCAAGAGGTTTGAGTATTTTCTTTTCTAGAGCTCACTAATTTTTTATAAACTTAACCATCTTTTCTTCCCCTTTTCCAGGTGGTACTCTGTCGTAGGTTGTTGAAGGGACTCAGTGTCGCGTGTGAAAGTGTAATAAGAATGTGCAATTATACACGTCGAATCAAGTAATAAAGTGATGAGAGAGTATCGTCTCCACAGGGATCCAAATTGACTGAAATAATTAGTTATGTTATTACTATAAAACTGGCTAATTGAACAGAGTAAAAGGGACTGGTGAATAATTGCTAAACCAATGAAATGAAGTATTAAGAAAATCAATTATGAATAAAAATATGTTATGGCAATTAAAAAGTTGTGGCAATTCTCAAAGAGTAAGTGGGAAATAGTTTGTACTATTGAAAGATCAAGGCTGCAATTACTTGGGTTTATTTCTACAACATAATAATGCCATGGCAAATTCTTGACCATTGTACTACTCAAGGAATCATTACTGCAGTCTGCTTCTTTCGAAAGACAGATTTTGAGATATCATTCTGAGTTGTTATACGTTTATAGACTCAAGAATGATATCCAAAATTTTCTCCTTTCCCTGTACAGGTTGCAACTTCTATGTCTAGAGTGCTACAATTATTCTTTCGAATACTTTCCTGTATTAACCAATTATAATCCAATCTAATTTATCTTTTCAAAATTAAATTAGATCTAATAACATTTTACGCAATCATCTATGTCTAGAGCTGGCATGCATGCATTAAAAATAATCAAAAATCGGATGAAATAGTATTCAACTCAAAATCAAACTATAGGCATTAAATGTTAATAAAAATTCACCCAGAATATATCCAACCAAAAGAAAATTTAGTTCATGGGTTGAACATTAGAATTCATAACAGAACTGTTGAAATTCACAAATCACAAACTCAAATCAGAAAATAAAGGCAGAACTCCAGAAAGCTTTCGTTACTCCAACTTTCACTTTGATAATGAGAATTGATGCAAAACCCAATGCAAATTTCTCTTCCCCTTCCTTCCGTCTGTAATTCTTATGCTCTGTCAGCTTCTACCTTTTTCCACACTTCCTCTGAGAATGCACGAGAATTTGATGCAGAAAGATAGAAACAGTTACTCTTTTTTTTTCTCTCTCTCTCATCCTCCCTTTTTCTCTTTTCTTTTTTCTTATTTATAGGGTGGGTCCCTCCCTCTCAGCACTGCATCTTTTTCAGGGTGATTTATCTGGTACAAGTATAGTTTTCTAAGAGTGACGTGGACTGAGTGCTGTGTCATCTTCCTAGAATTACCACGGCATCTTTGCTGGCAATCTAACCAACATTTTGTCATGACAATATTTCACTTCCTTCATTTTCCTATCCTTTTTCTCTTCTCTTCTTCATCCTACACCTGCTGCCAACCACAAACAACACATTTCTTCCCTAATAATAGAAGTAACAAATAATAATATGTAGCACAATCCAAGCTTTGTTATGTAACGTCCTAAAAATATATAAAAATGCAAACATATTTACGTAATTACAAATAATTAATCCAATCTAGAGGCTTGAAATATAACTCTTTTCAAGAGTTATCACACCCCAAAACTGAATTATTGCTTATCCTTAAGCAAAATGTATATGAGTATCCATGAATGCATGAATATTTTCCAAAACACACAGTTACCGTTTGCACTGTTGAACCATGTGAAGTATATTTAATACCTCCATTCTCAGCAGTCTTCTAAATAACAAAAAGAAAATGGTTCGAATTTTATTGGCTTGTTTAGCAAATGAAGTGCAGAAGATGTTTCCTACAAATAAAAGTTCCTAAATAATTATGCAATTCTGACTATAGTAGACCTTTCTTAATATATTTAAAATATCTTTCCTCTAAACTCAATTTCTCTATTCTCACTTATTCAGTCATTTCATTATTTTAATCCTAAATATTATTTTCTATAAGGAATTCATCTTGTCACATAATTTCTTTACTTGACAATCTCAATGGAGCATACAATAGATTACTAGCTAGTATATCATGCCACAAATTGAATGTATTTCACTCATAAAGCTAAGGCTTTTAACTAAAGAGATGGATGGAGCAAACAACTAACTGCTTAGCTAATCAACCTAAAACTTCAGTGGAGTGTCCCTAAATTATTATTAAATTTCTTTTTTTTGAAACACTCTTATTTGAACTCTTTTTTTTATCAATAATATGATGGAGCAAACAAAGCATTACTGACCTACGCAACAGTTTCAAACATTGGAGTGTAAAACTATTGCTAATGTTTTCCTTATCATTCATAACCAAATTATTGAATTTAGGATTAAGAAATTCTAGTTGCATTAAAAGAATCCTACTACAGACTTAATTGCATTGATACTTAAGTTGTTCTACTTTTAGGAATCAATTTTCAAACAACTATCCTAAGCTAAACATGCTTAATCAACTTTCTCAACTTTCTAAAATAGTTGAAGAGTTAATATCCTCAACGAATATCACCGAATAACAATATACTCATCATAGTTTATCAATTATTTGGCATTTGTATGTAATGGAAAAGTGAATGAAAAAATGTATGAACATTAAAGCATCTATCTATAGTATGCTATATGTACAACACAACACACCCCCAAACCTAAGGGATGCATTGTCCTCAATGCATGAACAATGAAATATGGCAAAATGCAAAAACAATAACTATCAACTATAAGAATTCCATGACACTAAATATGAATGCATGAAATATATAGTATAAAATCAAAGAAAAGAAACAAAAGCTTGGATAGAATTCCGATTACTCTATTTTGGTTGGGTGGATTTCTTGGCAACATATTTGTAGTGTTTCTTCTTTTTTATTTCATCAACATCATCTTGGACAGATTTTCCAGCAGTTTGCTTGTAACGCTTCTATTTTAGCTGGTTAATAAGCACCTCTTCTTCGTTGTCAATGTCTGATTTCGTGAGATCATCAATAAGTTGATGAACTGCATGTTCTTGTTCAGTCACAGGTGCAGTAGTTGGCGTAGTGGTTGTGTCTGTAACACCCCTACCCCATATTCATCGCTGAAATAGGGTTACAGCGCATATTTGTATAAACATTACCAAGAAACATTCATTTCTAAACATTACAATAATCATAGCATAATTCATTCATACACATGCATATCATCCCTTATTCGATCCCTTGAGGCCTTAGAAACACTTTAGAAACGATTCGGGACTAATTTGAGAACATTTGACACATTGAGGAAAAGTTAGAAAATTCAAAACTGCAGGGGTCACAAGGCCGTGTGACTCACACGGCTGAGGCACACGCCTGTGGCTCAGGCCGTGTAATAATCAAAATAAGGACACACGGTCGGGTCCTAGCCTGTGTACGTGCTCGTGTTACTCTCTGAGTTGGGCCACACGGCCAAGCCACACATTCATATGCCAGGTCGTGTAACAATCCAAATGGCCTCACACGCCCGTGTGCCAAACCGTATGCTAGGCCGTGTAAGTACCTAACTTGTAACCTTTAAAACCTACAAGGGACACAAAGTCGTGTCACATGGCCGTGTGTCACACACGCCTGAGACACATGCCTATGTCTAAGGCCTTGTCGACAAGAAATTGGCCAAAATAAAGTCATTTCTTTCACCCAATTCAAGCATGTACCTACAAGCCATATGCATATATAACCAAAACCTTAAAACATGCCCGAAACATGCATAAAATGACCAAATCTCTATACCAACAATCCATATAACTAATATGCCAATAAGGCACCTCAATGACAATCCATCAAACCTATCTAAACATATGCATATTTGGTCATACATCAATCATATACATGTAACTTACTTCAAACTTAGAACATACCATAATTGAGGACATACCAAATCACTATAAACTTACCATTTGGACCATTACTCACATGCATCATAATCACCTAAGTGACGCAAACCAACCATTTCCAAATGGTGCCAAGCAACCAATTATACATACATATCAAATTCAAAATTTAGTACTCAAGCCAACCTTTAAACATAAACTCTCTATACATGCCATTATAACCTTGGTCATGAACATAGCTTACCATTTCAATACAAAATCTCATAATTTAAACATGAATTAATCCAACATAAGCTTGGCACAAGCCTAAGCATCATCAACAACATAAGTTAATGCTGTAACACATAACTTGTAACAACCTGATTTTAGGCCTAGTCGGAACAGTGGTTTCGAGACCACAAATCCGATGAGTAAAAATTTATTTCTTATTATATTTTTATGGTCTAAAATTTCACGAAAATATTTCGTGAAAATTTTGTTCGAAAATTTCGACGTTTGAGCACTCAATTTAGTCAAAAGGATGAAATTGTAAAAAGTGCAAAAGTTGAGTTCTAGAAGCTAGAGGTGTCAAATTGCTATGAAATTTTAAATTGGAGGTCCTTAAATGGTAATTATACCATTGGTTATCTTATGGACAAAGATGGACATGAAATAGGTGAAATAGGATATTTTTAAGTTAAGGGTATTTTGGTATTTTGGTAATTAAAACAAATTAAAAAGACAAAATAAGGCCAAAATCATTATCTTCTCCATGGGGGCTGGTCGAATGTGATATGTACTCCAGGGCTAGGGTTTGTTCAACTTCCAAGATTCATGGTAAGTCCGTTCTAGCCTCGTTTTTCTTGTTCTTTATATTTTTAGAATCCTGGTAACTTGCTTAAGCTATTTCTATCATTAATTCGA
>JABEZY010271765.1:450-11231 GCA_013467495.1 Gossypium gossypioides | reverse complement strand
GATTTAGTTCATGGGTGGAAAAGTAAACACCAAATTTAAATCATTCATCAACATTTAAAGAAGTTTGAATCATAGAAATTAGGAAAACTAAAGGTAGACCTGCAGGATTTCTCGCCACACTCCAGCTTCTCTTTTATCTTCAGATCATACGTGCATCTAGGATAGATGTCTCTTCTCCTTCTTCATGCTTGTATTATGCTCTCTATAGCTGCTACCATTTTCTTTCTCTAAAATTCTCTAATGGAGTTTTTCTCTATGCAAAGAGAGGATTACTGTCACCAGTCTTTTTCTCACACAAATTCTTCTCTCCTTTTTTTCTTTTTCTCTCTCCTTCTTTTATTGGGTAGATCCATCCCACCTCAACACACTTTTTTCATTCCTCTTTTCAGGTTGGATTTTCTGGTACACACATAGCTAGCTGAGAATGACGTGGATAAAGTGCTGAGTCATCTTCTCAGAATTACCCTGGCAAATCTGTTGGCAATCAATTTCACCATTTCCCACGGTAATAATTCACTTCCTTTATTTTTCCTCTTCATCTTCTTACTCTTCCTACAACTGTGCTCATACAAAACCACACCTTTTTTCCCCAAGTGAAAAAAGTAACAAATAATGACCATTATATCACAATCCAAGCTTTGTTATGCAATGTTCTAAAAATATCCTGAAAATGCAAATGTATTCGCTTAATTACAACCAATTAATTCTATTTAGAAGCCTTAAATATAACTCTTTCAAGAGTTATCACACCCCCAAACCTGAATTATTGCTTGTCCTCAAGAAAATGATGTTTGAATATGCATGAATGCATCGAATTGCCAAAACAATCAGTCACTAAATGTACTGCGAAATCGTAATAAGGATACTGTGTACGTCTCTTTTCAGCGATCTTCTACTGAAACAAAAAAAAATGCTTACAAATGTTGGAAACCTATTTAGCAAATGTAGTGTAGAAAATGGTTCCTAAAGGTAAAATATTCTAAATATTTCAGCAATTAAAACTATAGTAGATCTCTCTAAATATACTTCGGTTATCCCTCTCCTAAACTCAGTGTTTTTAGTCACTTATTCAATTTTCAAGACAAAATTTCCTAGGTAATTCATATTGTCATATGATTATATACTTGACACCCTCAATGGAGCATACACTAGACTGCCACGTATTATATCATGTCACAATTTGAATATAAATCACTTATGAAAAAAAGCTTTTAACTAAAAAGATGGATGGAGCAAACAACTACCTTCTTAGCAATTTAGCCTTAAGATTCAGTGGAGTGTCCCTAGAATATGCATATATATATTTTTAGACAAACACTCATATTTGAACTCATTTTTCTGGTCAACAATATAATGGAACAAACCAAATATTACTGACCTACTCAACAGGTTCAAACATTGGAGTATTCATATTATTTTACCATGATGGAACTATACCCTATTACTATATTGAAATTAAGTCAAGAAGTCCTAAATTTGTTCAAACAATGCTACTATAACCTAATTTCACTTATATTTCAATTATTCTACTTTTAGAAAGTCATTTCCAACAACTGTCCTATGCTAAATATGCCTAAAAAACTATCACCTTATTTTCTAAGTTTACAAAGAAGAGTTACTATCCTTATTGAACATCATTAATAACCATATACTCATATAATTTGGTAGTTAAATGGTAATTGAATGTTATGGCCAAAAAAAAAACACACTGTATGAACAATTAACAATGCAGTATATATGCATAACACACCCCTAAACCTAAGGGATGCATTATTCTCAATGCATGAACATGACAAAGTAAAATGAATAAAATCTACATAAATGTAGGAAACAAATAAAAACTAAAATGAAGGATCATGAAAATATAAAAATTAAAGCTTGGAGGGGAAAGAAATTACTTCACTTGGGTTGGGTGGATTTCTTTGCAACTCTTTTGTAACGTTACAGTTTGTCTTGGTCATCACTATCAGCTTGAATGATTTTACCAGTAGCCTTCTTAAATCTTTTTCTCTTAAGCTAGTTGATAGGCACCTCTTCTTCATCATCATCGGGATTGGACTTTGTGATTTCATCTATTAGTTGATAAACCACACATTTCTTGGTAATCATAAAGGCCTTGGATTGTGGTGCAAGTGCAGTAGTCTGAGTGGTATCCCTTCCATCATCACCAGATTCAATGTGGACAGGTTCTGTCCTGGCTTCATCTTGCTCTGGGTGTTGGTTGTGCGTAGGGGCAGTAGTAGGTTCTTCATGTTCTGCTTCAGGATTCAATAGCGGTTTACTAGGAAAAATAGGTAATGGTGGCATTGGGCGCAAGAAATTCTTTTGCAAGGATTTATGAATGGCAATATCACGTTGGTAGACATATCCCCAAAAGATGGTCATTTCCTCTTGAGTTTTGCCAATGTCAGTGACAAGCATTTTTTGATATTTTTCCAACACACAAAACTGCTATTTCAAACCTTCTACAGCTTCAATCATTCGCTGCTCAAACTCAGTGTGAGATGTCGAGGGGGCAGTAGAAGCAATCTTAAGGGGAGATGATAGAGGTGTGCCAGTTTGCATTGGCATTTCCTCGCCAACCAGTTTCTATGCAATGTGCGTAGTAATATCCCCTTTTCTAAGAAAGTGGTCTTCATTTTGTGACAAGGGAACCTTGACTCTTTGGCAGAGTGTAATGATTAGTGAGGGGAAATTTAATGTGCTAGCATTCTTTTGGGCACAGCGATGAATCTCACGAAAGATGATTTTACAAGATTAATCTTTGGGCCCACCATTATGGAATGGAGAAGCAATAATCGGTTGTTAGAGATTATAGCATTATGTGTAGAATGAACGAAACGAGTTTTTAAGAAATGGTACCAAATCTTGCATTGAGGCTTCAATGAGATTCTGTCGATGGTGTAACAGTCATTTCTTGAGATTGACCATTGTGTTCCCTCCATAGAAACATCAATGAGTACTTGGGCTAAACGCTCTAGGGACATTGTCTTCACAAAGTCAACATGCTCTTCAGGACACTCAGACAATCCATATTGAGCATTGATGGAGTCTTTATCAAATAGAACTGATGCGCCACACACATATATAAATGCATTTTCAGGAGAGGTAATGTGAACATAAAACTATTTCATTACCTTTAGGAGGACATCATCAGGATGGAGGCAAAAGATTTCCCACCCATGCCTTTCGACAATTGATGAAACATCCTCATATACCCAATGAAGGGAGCATCTTGAAAAAGGTATCTTTTTCCATGTAGAATGTTCGTTTGGAAATATTTTTATGGTATTTCTCTTAAGCAAGTTTACTGAAGAAGGTGCATGGAGAGGCAGAAGTTGAAGCAAAAGTGTTTTGAGAAGCCATTGAAGAGAATATAGACAGTTGAAAAATGAAAAATATGAGATTTGATTTCAGTTATGAGTGAAACAGATAATAAAAGTAGAAAATAATCGAGATAAAATTGTCGGAGAAAATTGAATTGACTAGGTTAAAACATAAGGGAGAAGAAATTGTGACGTGTGGATAAGACAAGCCTCAATCCTATGCTGACAGGGCAAAACAATTAACATTTAGCAGGAAAAGGAACTAAAATTAGCGCAAATTGGGAGGAAAGTAATTTGGTCTAATTGCTCCAAGCTATACTTATTCTGGCCCAAAGAAAAACCTGTAACAAGAAGGAAAAATTAAATGAGTTTAGTGAATAATAAAATTAAATTAAATTAAATGAAGAAAAGTTTAAATGTAGGAGAGAAATTTTAATTATTCCGAAGAGAAATGAAATTTTTGTCACGCATTATAGGAGCTCCAAAATAGTGTTTCAGGCGTTGACAATTGACTTTGAAAGTGGATTCTATTTTTTCATCTTTAACATCAACCGCTCCATGAGGATATATACGCTTGACTTCGAATGGTCCAGACTATCTTGACTTTAATTTTCCAGGAAATAGTTTAAGTTTGGAATTCAAAAGCAAGACTTATTGTCTAGGTTCAAATTACTGTGGCAAAATTTTCTTGTCATGCTAGTGCTTTGTCTTTTCTTTATACAATCTCACATTCTCATAAGCTTGAGCTCAAAATTCATTTAGCTCATTAAGCTCCACTAAGCGATGAGTAGCATCAACACCCCAGTCCATGTTTAGTTTCTTGATTGCCCAAAATGCTTTGTGTTCTAGCTCAACTGGAAAATGTCATGGTTTACCATAGAAAAGCTTGAAGGGTGACATTCAACGGTGTCTTGAAAGCTGTGCGATAAGCCCACAAGGCTTCATCTAACCTTACTAACCAATCCCTGCAGTTGGGATTGATAACTTTCTCCAAAATCTGCTTGATTTCTCTGTTGGAAATTCCAGCTTATCCAATTGTTTGAGGGTGATAGGCCATGGCAATTTTATGTTTAACCCCATATCTATTTAAAGTGTTGACAACTAATCTACAGTCAAAATGTGAGCCTTCATCACTAATTAAAGTTGGAAGGGTACCAAACTTGGTAAAAATATTTGTATGTAGGAATCTCAGAACTGATTTGGCATCATTTGTATGTAAAGTCATAGCTTCAACCCATTTGGAGACATAATCCACAACGATAAGAATATAGATTTTTCCCCATAATGGTAGAAATGGACCCATGAAATTAATTCCCCAAACAACAAATAATTCCAACTCTAAAATATTTTGTAGCGGCATCTTGTATCTTCTAGATAAGTTTCCAGTTCTTTGACAGCGATCATAGTTTTTACAGAACTTATTAGCATATTTAAACATGGTGGGCCAATAAAAACTAGATTGGAGAACCTTTGCTGCAGTTCTCATACTTCTAAAATGTCCACCATAAGGAGCGGAATGACAGTGATGTAGGATACTTTGAAATTCAATATCTGGAATACATCTTCGAATTACTTGATCTACACATTGCTTGAATAGAAATTCCTCGTCCCAGTAATATTGCTTGACATCATGAAGAAATTTCCTTTATCGTTGATGATTGAGCGTAGGTGGTAGCAACCCACTGACTAGAAAGTTAACAATATCAACATACCACTGACTAGAAAGTTAACAATATCAACAACCCATAGCCAACAATATCTGATTATCAAGGAATTCGTCTTAATCATTTGAGCCTCACCATGCTCATTCCTTGCTTCCAGTCGTGACAAGTGACTAGCCATTTGATTTTCAGTGCCTTTCCTATATTTGATTTCCAAATCAAATTCCTGCAGCAACAATATCAATCTAATGAGTCTAGGTTTTGCCTCTCTTTTTTTCACCAAGTATTTGATGGCAGAATGGTCTGTATAAACTGTGACTTTTTTGCCTACTATATAAGCTCTAAATTTTTCAAAGGCAAACACCACTGCTAACAATTCTTTCTCTGTGGTGGTATAATTGAGCTATGAATCTGTTAGCGTGCGACTGGTATAATATATAGCATGAAACATCTTGGCTTTTTTTTACCCTAGAACTACTCCGACAGTGAAGTCACTTGCATCACACATTAGTTCAAATGGTAGAGTCCAGTTTGGTACAGTTACTATAGGTGTTGTAGTTAATCGTTCCTTTAACTCTACGAACGCCTTTGAGCATAACTCATCAAAATGAAATGGTCTGTTTTGCTCCAACAATTGACATAGAGGCTTTGATATCTTAGAAAAATCCTTGATGACGCAACGGTAAAATCCAGCATGCCCAAGAAAGCTTCTGATTCTTTTCATTGAAGTGGGTGGTGGAAACTTTTCAATGACTTCTATTTTTACTTTATTGATGGCCCAAAATAATGCTTTCACAAACCATGAAATGACATTTTTCCCAATTCAACACCAGATTTGTTTCTTGACATCTGGAAAGTACTGAATCCAAATTTTTTAAGGAATTTTCAAAAGAGTCGCCAAACACCGAGAAATCATCCATGAATACTTTAAGGAACTTCTCCACCATGTCAGAAAATATTGCCATCATGCAATGCTGGAATGTTGCTGGGGCATTACATAACCCAAATGGCATTCTTCTAAAAGCAAGTGTTCTATAAGGACAGGTGAATGTAGTTTTTTCTTGATAAGTAGGAGATATGGCAATTTGGTTGTATCCTGAGTAGCCATCTAAAAAAACGTAGAAGGCTTTCCCTTCTAGTGTGTCCAACATCTGATCTATAAAAGGCAAAGGGAAATGGTCCTTCTTCATTGCTTTGTTTAGCTTTTAATAATTCATACAAACTCTCCAACCTGTGACAGTACGTGTGGGAATGAGTTCGTTGTTATCATTGCTGACTACTGTGACTCCTCCTTTCTTGGGTACACTCACCCAAGAGCTATCAGAAATTGGGTATATAATCTCAGGATCCAACCATTTGATAATTTCCTTTTTAACTACTTCCTTCATGATAAGATTCAGTCTCCTTTGCTATTAGGATTCAGTCTCCTTTGCTATTCAATAGATTTGCCATGACAATCTTCAATATTATTTTGTGTATGCAGATTACTAGGGTAATTCCTTTGATATCCGCAATTGACCATCCTAAAGATTTCTTGGATTTCTTTGAGACCTCCAGTAATTGCATCTTCTGGTCTATTGTAAGCTTGGCAGAAATAACTATAGGTCGTGTATCATTTTCATCCAAATAAGCGTACTTCAAATGCACTGGTAATGGCTTCAAATCTAGCACCAGTGGATCTTCTATTGATAAGTGAGGAAGGTTAAAAAAGTGACTCGATAAATCTAATGATTCAAAGCTCCTTCTTCATCCATTTTTAAATTACTGAGTTTCCATTTGTTCTTCAGATTCTTTAGTCAAATCTGTTTCATTTAATTTGACAGAGCCTGCATCAGAATTGTTGTGCATATGTCTTGCAAATTCTTCCTAAATTACAATGTCAACAAATTCTACAACATGACATTCTTCATCTAGGTCTGCACACTTTAAAGCATCAAACACATTAAAATTCAACTGCTGATCATTAATTCTCATGGTTAACTCACCTTTATGTACATCAATCAATGTTCTACTAGTTACTAAGAAAGGTCATCCAAGTATTATAGGTACCTCTTTACCTGCTTCAAATTCCAGAATAATAAAATCTTCTGGAAAGATGAACTTGTAACTCTTACCAGTACATCTTTAATTTTACCTTCTGGATGGACATATGATCTATGAACTAGTTGTAGTGTGACTGTAGTAGGTCTTGCCTTTCCTATTCCAAGTTTCCTGAAAACAAACATAGGCATTAGATTGATACTTGCACCTAAATCGCATAATGCTTTGCTTACATAATGGTTCCCAATCGAATAGGCTATAATGAAACTCCCTGGATCTTTAAATTTTGGTGGTAGTTTGTTCTTTAGCATTATTGTGCACCCTTCAGTAAGTGCCATAGTTTTGAGCTGCCCTAACCTTCTCTTCTTGGATAGGATATCTTTCATGAATTTCACATAGTTAGACATTTGTTTTAATGCTTCTACCAAAAGTATATTGATGTGTAACTGCTTCAAGACCTCTAGAAATTTCTTGAATTAAGCATATTATTTCGACTTTTGGAAATGCTGGAGGAAATGTGGCAGTGGCCTTTCTTCCATTTGTTAAGGTTGCCTTGACATAGCATTTGTATTGGCTCGGCAAGATGAATTTGCTTCTGTATGCTTTCGTCTACTCTCATCTTTTGTATTTTGTTCCATCGAAAGTTGAAATTCCAGGAACTTCAAAACTTTCCTCCTTAGACAAGGCATCATTCACAACTCTTTGTAGTTGAGTGCCACACCGGAGTGTTGTGGCTTTACATTGTTCTTTTTCTTGAGATCTAGAACTTTCTGTGTCACTAGGTAATGCTCTTTGTTGTCTAGAGCTTAATGCAGTGGCAATTTGTCCCTCTTGATTCTCCAGAGCTCTTGAGGAAGCTGTCTGGCTTTGACTAATTGCATCATTCTTAGCCATATACTCTTTTAACAAAGCTTCCATAACTGATGTTGAAGATGACGAACTTTGTTACACTTTTTGCCGCTGAATTGGTTGACTGTGTCCATGTGGTACGCCAGCCGCATTCTGTCTATTAAGAGTGTTGGCATTTCCTATTCTCTGATTACTTCAGCTAAAATTTGGATGTTGCTTCCACCTTGGATTGTAGGTGTTAGGGTAGGCATTTTTGTTGCTACAATTAAAATTTCCCATGTAATACGTAGAGGTTGGATTGGATGGACATTCATCAAAAACATAACCTTCTCCACAGTATACGCATGCTAGTTCCTACACCGTAAAGGGTCTTTTCAGAGTTTTAATCATATTTGTTAAAGATGATACCTGAGCTATTAACGATGTAATCGCATCAAGTTCCATTGCTCCAGCAACTCTTCTACCATTACCAACTTTGGTAGTGGGTTACTGATAATCATTATTTGCTATTCTTTCCAGAATTTCGTATACTTTATTGTAGGATTTGTCAAGCAACATCCCATTAGCAAACACATCCACCACCATTCGCGTATGAGCATTTAATCCATTGTAGGACGTTTCCATTTGTGTCCAATGCTGAAAACCATGCATCAGGCATTTTCTAATTAATTCCTTAAAACGCTCCCATGCTTCGTATAATGTCTCATCTTCAGATTGCCTGAACGATGTAATGTCATTCCTCAACTTGGCATTCATGTTGGGAGGATTGTACCTAAGCAAAAATCTCTAACATAGTTCATTCCTAGATGCCACCGTACCTGATGGTAATGCATTCAACCATAATCTGGCACGATCTCGCAATGAATAAGGGAATAATTTTAATCTAAGGGCATCTTCAGGAACACTTTGCTACCTGATTGAGTCACAGACTTCAGGAAAAAGTCTCAAGTTTAATATGGGATCTTTAGTTGGTAAACCACTAAACTACCTTACCATCTGCAGCATCTGAAACATTACTAGTTTTAATTCAAAGTGTTTAGCTTGAATATATGGCCTAACAATTCTTGGACTTAGATCACCCAAAGTAGGGACTGCATGTTCTCTAATAGGTCTATCTTTGTCATCTAAAATTTGAGGAATATCAACATTCCTTTCATTCTGCAATACCTAATCTTCTCTGATTAGATCATTTATAATCCTCACCATTTCTCTTAATGCTTTCCTTCTTCACCTTAATGTCCTTTCAATCTCAAGATCAAAACAATATTTTGTATCCCCTTGAATACTTCTTCTTATGCACTAGTACAAACCTAAAAAATCAAATAAATTACTAATTAAATGTTCTAACAAAAATAACAAGAATAATAACAAATCAACTTTTCACCAATGCTGTCGATTCCCGGTAATGGCGCCAAAAACTTGTTGCGTGTCAAGTGTGCACGTCATTCAAGTAATAAAGTGATAAGTAAGTTCCGTCTCCATAGGGATCACAAATTTGTAAGAGATTGATTAAGTTATTATAATCTTATTAACTATACTAAATAGCAGGAAATACTCCTAAATTGAATAAGATATTAGTATAACGAATTAATGTAATTTAATGCTAGAAACAAAAAATTGATATGGAAAATAAAATGTAGTGGCAAATTACAGAGAAAAGCAAGAGTAATTCTGTTGTTGAATGAATAGGGCTGGAATTATTTAGGTGAAATGCTCATATTAGAATAATGTCATGGAAAAATATTATCTAATCAACTTCTTAGAGAGTTACTACTGTAACCTGCTTGTTTTGGTAGCTAGATTTTAAGCTAAAAATCTAAGTTACTGTATGTTTATAGAACTCTGGATTAATAACTTCAATGAATGTTCTTCTCTGCATAACTCGCAACATCTATGTCCAGAATGCTACGAATATTCTGTCGAATATTCACTTGCATCAAATGATTCTAGATCTAGTATATTTAAAATTTTCAGAATTAAAAATACATCTATTAACACAACATACAATCAGCTATCTCTAGAGCTTGCATGCATGTATTTAAAATAGGCATAAATCGAATGAAACATTAAAGATGATAAACATCCACCCAAATAAATCCAACCCAGAAAATATTTAGTTCATGGGTCGCAAAGTAAACACCAAATTTAAATCATTCATCAACAATTAAATAAGTTTGAATAACAGAAATCAGGAAAACTAAAGGCAGAACTGCAGGATTTCTCACCACACTCCAGCTTCTCTTTTATCCTTTGATCGTACGTGAATCCAGGATAGATGCTTCTTCCCCTTCTTCACATTTGTATTTTGCTCTCTGTAGCTACTACCCTTTTCTTTCTTTAAAATTCTCCAATGGAGTTTTTCTCTGTGCAGATAGAGGATTGCTGTCACCAGTCTTTCTCACAAAAATTCTCCTCTCCATTTTTCTTCTTCTCTCTTTTTCTTTTATTAGGTAGATTCATCCCACCTCAACACACTTTTTTCATTCCTCTTTTATTGTGTTCACACGCACAGCTGGCTGAGAATGACATAGATAAAATGCTAAGTCATCTTCTCGGAATTACCATGGCAAATCTGTTGGCAGTCAATTTCACCATTTGCCATGGCAATATTTCACTTCATTTATATTCCTATTCATCTTCTTGTTCTTTCTACACCTGTGTTCACACAAAACCACTCCTTTCCACCCCAAGTGATAAAAGTAAAAAATAATGACCATGATAATGCCCCAGAATTTTTATTATGCAATGTTCTAAAAATATTGTAATTCCCCAGAATTTTTATTTATGTTCTTGCGAAGGTGTGACACAAATGTGTATCTGCTTCAGTGGCTAAGTGTTCTGGGTGTGTGAGAGGTCCCAAGTTCAAGCCAGGACTTGGGAAAATTTTGGTATTTTTATGAATAAG
>JABEZY010271763.1:0-13083 GCA_013467495.1 Gossypium gossypioides | reverse complement strand
TGAAAGGACCTTAATTGATTTTTTTTTTGAAATTTTTCGAGGGCCTTTTATACTATTAATCCATAATTTTATTGTATTTATTTTTGTAATTTCTCCTAGTGAATTAATTTGTGACACCAACTTGGTGAAAATTGTTATATATATATATGTGTGTGTGTGTGTGTGTGTGTGTGTGTATTTTAGGCTATTGAGACCTACAAAAATAAAACCTACTTAAAATTATAAAATTAGTAGAAAGCAACAAGTAGGATCATTCCAGAGAGACCAGTGATAATGTTTCTAGGTTTCTTGGCAATTTTTGCATCAAACTTTCATGCCATTTTTGGATGCCTTCCTTACATTTTTGGGCTTGATTTGTACAATAATTATATTTACATCTTTAAATTCCTTTCGAATTGGTATATTATAAGCTCAAAACAAAGTTCTGTAGCTCAAGTTCTGGCTAAAATATTGAAGTTGTGCTGTTTTTTTTTTTTAAAATTTAACACCCATTCTCGACCCGGTTGCCAGGTTTGAGCTACAGGATGCCACATTCATTTCCGGAGCAACTACAATCAATTACAATTCAATTTAACCGTTTATACATACTAACAAGTTTAAAACATTATTAACACCAACTATATAATCAACTTCAAGATTAAAATGAGCTTACGAAAGCTCTTTTGATAATTTGAGGTTGTTTAAGGAATAAAATGAAAAATATTCAAAATTCCTGGCTTGGAGTTGGGACGTCGGGGTACCGCATTGCAACTTTAACAAACAGTGAGTAGCTCGCGACATTAAGAGTTCGTTGTGTGTCTCAAGCCTCCATCTTTCCTGTAACACCCTTTACCTGACCTGATCGCTAGGTCTGGGTATCAGATGCTACACTAATAAAAATGATTTAACATAACTTTTGGGTTTGATTCCCATCACACACTTAAACAACGTAAGTTTGAAAGTCTAAAAAAAAATTCAACTTCTTTTATATAAAACAAACCTTTAAATCTTTGACTTCTACGGTTGATTACAAATTTTGGACAGAGAATCGAAAATACATGTCGACTTAATCCTTGAGGAGGAGCCTCTACAAGTGCCCCTTTATGCACATGCACAACTATCCATTTCTCCTAGCACTTAGGAGTGTCTGGCGTGGTCCCTCACTCATTTTTGAATCTTTAACTAACCTGCATTTGAGTATAAAACTTATAAGTTTAGGTGCACTCAGTGAGATACACATATAGAATTGAAGTAAAATATGAGGCATTCAACTCAAATTTTAACTTATTGAGAATCACATTCAACATTTTTGGCGGATGAAGCTTGGCAATTGCCTAAGCAATTTTTACATTTACATATTTCCCGAACTCTCACTGTCCTTACTGCCTTGGAGTATCAGGACTCACTAGAAATGCTGAAACCCTTACTCTTGTTAAAATATTCCCAAAGAAGGCTTCTTAACATAAACAGTTCCTAGATTGGAAACAGGTTGAGATAAAACCAGAACTTCGAGCAAAAAATTTATGAGAAAGTTACCACTGGCAGCTTCAAAGAAATTGAAAAGGTATCATGACCGTTCAATCACTTCTATGGGATATTCTGAGAAAGATAGAAGTATTCAACGTTTTAATCTGAGATCTCGGGCTACATTTGTAGCAAGTACAGGTAGTGTTGGAAATCCCAAACCTCGGTGCAAATACTGTAATAAATTTCATTTTGGAGAGTGTTGCATGAAAAGCGGAGCTTGCTTTAGATGTGGTTCCTTTAACCACTATATCAGAGACTGCCCTGAAAAGCCTGAAAATGATACAGTACAGACTTTAAAGCCGAGCAACTCTGTTACAAGAGGTAGACCATCTCAAAATCCTGACAATGTGAGTAGTAGCCGGGGTATGAAAAAATATTCATCCGTCAAATCTGAAGCACGAGCATCGACAAGGACATATGCTATTCGTGCACGTGAGGATGCCTCTGCACCTGATGTGATTACTGGTACTTTTTCTCTTCTTGATACTGATATAATTATATTAATTGATCCTGGTTCAACATATTTATATATTTGCACGAATTTAGTGAATAAGAAAAATTTACCAGTCGAGTCTACTGAATTTGTGGTTAAAGTTTCAAACCCCCTAGGCCAGTATGTGATGGTGGATAAAATCTGTAAGAATTGTCCATTAATGATATGGGGTTATTGTTTCTCGGCTGATTTGATGTTATTGCCATTTGGTGAGTTTGATGTGATTTTGGGTATGGATTGGTTAACTCAGCATGATGCTGTAGTAAATTGTAAACAGAAGCATATTGTGTTGAAATGTCAGATGGTGAGATGCTCTGTATTAAATCTTATAACTCAGATGATTTTCTAATGTGATATCAGCCATGTCAGCACTGAAATATGTTAGAAAAGGTTATGGTGCTTACCTTGCTTATGTGTTAGATACTAAAGTGTCTGAATCAAAGATTAAATCAGTGTCAATGGTATGTGAATATCCTGATGTGTTTACAGAAGAATTATCCTGATTACCACCGGATAGAGAAGTGGAATTTTCTATAGATCTTGTTCCTAGAACAACACCGATATCCATAGCATCTTATAAAATGACCCCTACAGAATTAAAAGAGTTGAAAGTACAATTGTAAGAACTGATTGACAAGGGTTTTGGACGGCCTAGTTCGTCACCTTGGGGTGCACCAATTCTATTTGTTAAGAAGAAAAACGGATCTTTGAGATTGTGTATTGATTATCGGTAACTCAATAAAGTCACTATCAAGATAAATATCCACTGCCTCGCATTGATGACTTATTTGATCAATTAAAAGGTGCTACTGTATTTTCAAAGATTGGTATTCGTTCTAGTTATTATCAATTACGAGTGAAAGACTTGGATGTGCCGAAACCAGCCTTTAGAATTAGGTATGGGCACTAAGAATTTCTTGTGATGCCATTTGGTTTAACAAATGCACCTACAGTATTTATGGATCTGATGAATAGAATTTTCAAACCTTATTTAGATAGATTTGTTGTGGTGTTTATTGATGATATATTGGTATATTCCCGAGATGAAAAGGAGCATGTTGATCATTTGAGAATTGTTCTGCAAACTCTGCATGAGAAACAATTATATGTTAAATGAAGCAAATGTGAATTTTGGCTTCGAAAAGTTGGTTTTCTGGGACATATAGTATCTGCTGAAGGCATTAGAGTGGATCCGAATAAAATTTCAGCAATTGTTAACTGGAAACCACCGAAAAATGTGTTTGAAGTCAGAAGTTTTCTGGGATTAGCCTGATATTATCGGAGGTTTGTACAAAGGTTTTCGATGATAGATTCAATATTGACAAGACTACTACAGAAAGATGTGAAATTTGAATGGTCTGATAAATGCTAGCAATGCTTTGATCGGTTGAAAGCCCTGTTGACCGAAGCACTAGTACTAGTTCAGCCTGAATCGGGTAAGGAATTTTTGATTTACAGTGATGCTTCATTGAATGTTTTAGGCTGTGTTTTGATGCAGGAAGGTAAAGTAGTAGCCTATGCTTCTAGACAGCTTAAACCACATGAAAAGAATTACTCGATACATGATTTAGAATTGGCAACTATTGTATTTGCGCTGAAAATTTGGCGACATTATTTATTCAGTGAAAAATGTCACATATTCACAGATCATAAAAGTTTAAAGTATCTGATGCCGTAAAAATATTTGAATTTGAGATAGCGTAGGTGACTTGAATTATTGAAGGATGATAATTTGATTGTCAACTATCATCTGGGAAAAGCAAATGTGGTGGCAGATGCTCTGAGTAGAAAATCTCTGTTTGTCTTGCGAGCGATGAATACTCGATTATCATTTTCTGATGATGGTTCAATTATAGCTGAGTTAAAAGCTAAGTCGACATTTCTACAGTAGATTTGTGAAGCTCAGAAAAATGATGATAAGTTACAGGCTAAATGAGTTCAATGTGAGTCGATATTCGATTTAGAATTTCAAATCAAATCTGATGATTGTCTGTTGTTCCGGGACAGAATCTATGTATAGAAGATTTTACATGAAGCTCACAGTGGTACTATGTCTATGCATCCGAGGAGTAATAAAATGTATAATGACTTGAAAAAGATTTACTGGTGGCCAGTAATGAAGCGTGATATCTCTGAATTCGTATTTAGATGTTTGATATGTGAGCAAGTTAAAGTTGAACATTAGGTACCTTTGGGATTATTACAGCCAATTGCAATACCGGAATGGAAATGGGAAAGAGTTATTATGGACTTTGTGTTGAGATTGCCCCTATCACCGAAAAAAGAAATATGTTATTTGGATAATCGTTGACCGTTTAACAAAGTCTACACCCTTTATTCTGGTACGTATGGATTTCTCCCTGAATATGTTAGCTGAATTATATGTTTCTAAGATTGTTAGGCTACATGGAGTGCCATTCTCCATTATTTCAGACAGAGATCCTCGGTTTACATCTCGATTCTGGAACAAGTTGCAAGAAGCTCTAGGTACGCAATTACATTTTAGTACTGCATTCCATCCTCAAACTGATGGTCAGTTAGAGCATGTAATTCAGATTCTAGAATACATGCTTTGGTGCTGTATATTGGAATTCGAAGGCAATTGGGAAAAGTATTTGTCGCTAGTCGAATTTGCATATAATAATATTTATCAGTCAAGTATAAAGATGGCACCGTATGAAGCTTTGTATGGACGCAAATGTAGAACCCATTGTATTGGACCGAGCTTAGTAAGAAAAAGATAGATGGAATTGATTTGATCTGGGAAACCAAAGAAAATGTGAAAGTGATCCGAGATAGCTTGAAAGCAACTTCTGATCGACAGAAATCCTACGCAGATCTTAAACGAAAAGAAATAGAATTTCAAGTTGGTGACAAGGTATTCTTGAAAGTTTCACCTTGGAAGAAAATTCTTCGGTTTGACCGTAAAGGCAAATTGAGTCTGGGGTTTCTTGGGTCGTACGAGGTTATTGAAAGAATTGAACCTGTTGCGTACCGATTAGCACTACCACCAGAACTCGAGAGAATTCATAATGTTTTCCATGTGTCTATGTTGTGGTAGTATCGATCAGATCCTTTACATGCTATATCTCCGACAGAGGTTGAGATTCAGCCTGATATGGCTTACAATGAGGAACCGATCAAAATCTTAGCACGTAAAACAAAAGAATTGAGAAATAAAAAGGTAGCTTTGGTGAAAGTTCTTTGGCGACGACATGATATAGAAGAAGCTACCTAGGAACCGAAGGAAACAATGAGAAAACAATATCCGAATCTCTTTACTGGTAAGATTTTTTAGGACGAATTTTTAAGGGAGAGATTTGTAACAACCCATTTTTAGTGAGATCGGAACAGTGGTTTCGGGACCACAAATTTGAGTCTGAAAAGAAAATTATTTTAATATTATTTTATAGTCTAAATTATGATAGAAAGATCATATGAAAATTTCATAAAGAAATTTTATTGATTTTATGTATAAACCAATAAAAAAGACCAAATTGCATAAAATGCAAAAGTTGAATTCTAGTAGCTATAAGTATCAAATAGCTATGGAATTCAAAATTGGAGGTCCTTATATGGTAAATAGACCATTAAGAGAAGTCAGTAGATATTTATGATTATTCATACATGGAAATTTAAGAAAAGAAAAGGACTAAATTGGAAATTGAAATAATTAAAGATGATAAAAATCTAATATAATCTTATTTCATCATCTTCCCCAAATTAAAATACATTGAAACCCTAGCTAAGAGAAATTGAGTTCAAGCAAGTTATTTTGGCTCAATTAGTTATGAATTCTTGTCCCGTTTTAGTTATGAAATCTTGTCTCGTTTTTAGTACTTTTTATATTTCTGAGATCGTAATAACCTAATCTATCTATTTTGGGGATCAATTTGCAAGGTTATCAAAGTATAAAATTTTTTCCATGGATGAGTATGCTGAAATTTTGAAATTTATGGTAGAAAATGAAAGGTTGTTGTTAGATAAACAACTTTTATAAAGGAAATTTTCATGAAATTGTGATTTAGGGACTAAATTGAAAAGATGTAAAATTTATGAATAAAAAATTATTTTTGTGAAATACATGAATTGTTATTATTATATGAAAAAAATCAGCTAGGCTTGGAATAAGGATTAAATTGTGAAAATTTCATTTTCCGAGCCTAGAGACGAAATCGCCGTTAATTAAAAGTATAGGGGCAAAATGAAAATTTTGCCTAAAATGTGAATTTACTGAATTGAATATGAATTTACGTTAAATTTACTCGTATAGATTCGGATAGACAAAATATAGAGCTAGATCGAGGTAAAGAAAAAGTAACAGATTAGTTGCGTACAAATTCACGAACATTGTCGAGGTAAGTTTGTGTAACTTAATTGTGTAATTATATGCCTGAATTGAATGATATGTTTGTGATTTTTGTAATGGTCATGTATATGAAATGTGATAGTATATCTAGAAATACTCGATAAATATTAAGTCTCGATTGAGTGAATGAAATTCGATTGGGTACAGGGATCTCGATTGGTCATGATCCTGCATATGTTGTGAACATACCGTAGCTCGAAAGAGCGTCCCGTTATAAGCCATCTTAAGCTTCCCGTTTCTAGATCTTCAGAGCATCCCGATTGGTCGTGACCTTGAATGTGTTGTGGGCACACCGCAGCTCTTATGAGCATCCCATTAAAAGGCTCTTCATGAGCTTTCCGATTAAAAACTCTTTGTGAGATTCCTGTTAGTGCTCGCTTGAACTTCCTGTTATAAGGCTTAAGAGAGAGCTTTTTGTTTATGTACTCGTAAAAGTACTCCCGGATATGAATTGATGGATTTACAGTAGTGTACAATTCATGTGTACTACCCAAGTATCCATCGAAATTTTATATGATTCAATGGGTGAAATTTTGATATAAGTTGAAATGAACTTTGAATGAATCATTACCCGTATATACTCGAAAACATATGGAAACATGATAGTTGATGAGCTCATCTTTTTTCTTGTTATTCGAAAGAAATACATGACTAACATGTTGATTGAAGTTATGTGTTTAGGCTATTAGCCAAATTGCTTGGATGCGTTTTTGTATGCTTACCTTAAATGTATATGTATGGTAAGTTAAATTCTTTTATACGAACTTACTAAGCATTAAGTGCTTACTTAGTTGTATTTCCTCTGTTTTATAGTTCTCGGAGGCTCATTGGGTTCAAAGCTTAGCGGAGATCACTCACACTATCCATCGACCCATTTTCAGTACAAATATGAAACTAATTTTTCGTTATAATGACATGTATAGGATAACTTGGCCAATGGTGGCGTATAAATATTTTAGTTGTAAATAGTCATTTGAATGACTTATGTTTGGTATGTTTTGATGTGTAAATAGTCCTAATATACTTTATATGTGTTTAAAATGGTTAAATGATGGTAAGCATACGGATGAATGAATTGAGATAATATATTTGATAAAATATGCATATATGTGAATTTGGTCAATTTGGTATGATTGAATACAAGAATACATGTGATGAAATGTCATGCATAGGACTTGGTTTTGGCTTGGTTTAAATGTCTTAAATTGGTTGGTGAATGTGTTAAAAATGTTGATGTAGGTACAAGACAAATTGGGTGAGAAATGTGGCCTTGAAAATGACCTATTTTCGTCCAAATGGGCAGAGACACAGGTGTGTGTCTCAGCCGTGTGTGACACATGGCCTAGCACATGGGTGTGTGTTTTGGTCGTGTGTCCTCTGCATCTTTAAAATTCAAAACAGATACTAAAAATTGATCACACGGCCTGGCACACGGGCGTATCACTTGGTCATGTGAGCCACATGGCCTGACCTCACAGGCGTGTGTCTTCTGCTCCTTGGAAAATTTTGAAATTTTTCAAAAATTTCTTGATTTTCAATTTAGTCCTGATTCGGTTTAATGCTCGTTTTGGGCCTCGAAGGCTCTTATAAGGGACTATAGAAATAATATCTTACATGAACATGATATATCTGTATACGATCTGTTTATTCTGTTACGAGGTAGAGGTGTTACAAAATCAGACAGTATGTTATGGGTAGGATTGTAAAGAATTTGGCAAAAACTAGAAACTGGAATGATCAATTTTGTCATAAGATATGTGAGAAGTTACACAAGAGTATCCAAATGAGTTCATATTATCATGTTAAATGGAATGGACAAGAAGGGTTTGAAGTGGCCAACTGTGGTGATGTTGTAGTTGTTGACTTATTTCAGTGGTCATATAATTATGGTGATGTAATTGTAGCTTGGTATGAGAGGGGAAACCATGGTGACTACCCCAACCAAGTGCACCAATAAAAGGAAGGACAAAGAAACTGCTGGTGGGAGTCAAGAAAGTAGGAACACGAAAAAGGCTAAGTCCAAATACCCACCCAAGCACAATTGTAAGCCATGGAGATAGTTTATGTTAATCCATGTTTAATTTGATAGTCATATTTTATTTTATTGGATGATTTTGTTGGATATATTTTGATGATGGATGGTTTAATTGATGATTTTATTTTGATGGACACTTTACTAATGTTTGTATTTTGATGGATGGTTCAATTTATGGGCAAAAAAAATATATTTTTCATTCCATTCAATTAATTCACTCTTAACAACTAATGGAAATGGATGAACAACATTTCACCATCCAGAAGCAAAATAACCAAAAAAACATCATTTAAGATACAATTAACAACAACTTATAAACAATTATTAATTTGTTGTCCCTAGACATTTTATCCTTGTGCAATTTTATCTTCTCTTCCAAATGAGTTGTCCTTGATCGCATTCTTCGCATTTCGTCAATATTGAGCTCATCATTCTCAAGTCTTAATCTCTTGTTTTCTGTCAATAACATCTTATTTTCTAGCATTATTCCATCGATTGAATCCGTTCCCTCCCTGTCACCTTCAACCCACCGAAAAAAGTCACATCCCTCGATCTTCATTTTACACATACAATAAAAAACAAACCAAATATTAAAAATTGATAGTAAACAACAATTCTATGCAAATTACAGTGGCAGATCAAAACCCTAAATTCTAATTTACCTTTTTGAATTTGGAACACCCAAAAGAAGTTTCTCCCTTTGTTCTTTGGAGTATTCGTGTTGCAAACGGGTTCCCTTAACTGCAATGATAGTACACAACACTTCTCTGTGCACTTGACTTTCTGTTCATAGAAGAAGATGTGGTGGGACATGAAGGAGATGGAAAATAAAGAAGAGGGAAGAAAAAAAGAAAAAATAAAGAGGGGAAATTTTAAGAGAAAACCAAAGCTAGAAAAAAAGAGAGATGCAATATATTGAAAATTGTTGAGAAAATAAAAGAAAAGAAAATGGCATAGCAGATGATGCAGAGAGAAAATGAAAGAAAAAGAAATGTTGAAGAAGATGGTGAAATTGACGAAATATAACTTTAAAGGAAAAAAATTAAAATAAAAAAATCAAAGGGGTCGGGTCAGCAGATGAAAAAAGAGGTTAGATGGGGTTTCTAGATTGTGACACGTGACAATGCGCAATTGGCCAGCGCTGCCACATCAACAAAATTGAAACAGTGTTAGTCTTAGGTCCCAAACCAGTGGAAGAAAAAAAAGTTCGGGTACCAATCTAGGACAAAAAAAACCAAAGGTACCAATCTGGGAGAAGTGGACAAGTTCAGGTACTAATATTATATATTTCCCTTTTTAATATGCACAAATTATTTTGTTAATATATGCATAAATTTGTGTATAAATTTTGTTTAAGCAGGTATAGTTTTACATGTTTCACACAAAATTTATTCAATAATTGATAAGTGCTAAAAGTAACATGTTTTAATATCATTATTAATGCGTTTTTGGGTGATTATTCGATGTTAATTGTGAATTCTATACTCCTAATCATTTAAATACATGTTTTAATTCTTAACAAAACACTTGAGAGCAAAAAGAGCAAAAATCGAAACGTTAGAGCAAGTTATAGGAGTCACACGAGCTGACCCATTCCACATGACCATGTGACCCAAACGGGCATGTGGTAGGACGTGCCAATTTTATGGGATTGCACACTGAACTGTGAAAAATCATAATTTTTAGATTTTTCGGGCATTCTAAGACGTATATATAACAAAATTAAGAAGATAGGAGGGAAGCATCATAAAATATTCAAGAAAATAACTTGAAAAACATCATTGAAGCCAATTTTGAAGTAGATTTTCGTCAAGATTGAATATTCTCATTTGATTTCTTATGAAGTTATCATGAGTTTCTTTATTTCTTTTGGTTATACTGTCTCTTGGATGTTTTATTTTCAAGCATGAATTAATTTTTTAAATACCTAGAGGAGATGAACTCTATGACGGATTCTATCATTTGATTTTTATTTTACACAATAAATACTTAGTTTCTTATTCTTAATTATATGTGCTTAATTATTGATTTGATATTTCTAAATTATTGATCCATGTTTGATGTGTTTAAACCGGTGGTTGAATTGACTCTGTTTAAGAGTAGATCTTGCATAGTTGAGTGAAGTTGCAAGCAATCCTAGAAATATGACGATATAAATCTACTGGATTAGAGTCAAATTTAATAGGGGAATCTATAGCACAATTTAATGCGATAATAGGGGTTTTAATTAGAAAGAAATTTCAATTAATCAACCTAGAGTGACAAATGAAATCTTGGTGAATTCTTTCTTGGGTATTGTTTCGCTTATTAGTTTTTACTTCATTATTTTCCTGATTTGTTTTTTATCGTGTTGGTTAGTTAATTAATTTAGTTAATTTTAGTTTTTAATCCATCATTCGAATTATTTGTGTAACACCCCAAACCCAGCCCAAACGTTATGGCCGAATCTGGCGTGTCACATCAAAGCGTCATTCAAAAACTAAGTTTGTCGTTAAAAGTTCATTTCTATGTTTAACTCCTTTTGCTCGAGTTTAGCAAATCATCTCTTCAAAAACGTGTACTTAATGTCTGGCATTGATACTTTAGGTTATTCCAATCGCGGAAGCTACTAAAGTTTGAAATGTAAAAATGTTTGTTTTTAAGTATTTTTGGAAAATAGTTGTTAATTTTGAAAATTCGTGTCTAGCAGTTTTAAATAAGGAAATCTAAAGCCCTTTTAAAAATTTTAATCCTCAAAGGCATTATAACAGAATTAAAACTTAAAATATAAAATTCAAATAAAAAGTCTACAGCAGAGCGTTAGCGGTTGTGTGGCCACCTTCGAGTCTCTCGAGGCTTCAAATTGCATAAGGCTGGGGATTACCTGTTCAATTAAACAGAAGGGTGAGTTTGCGAAAACTCAGTGTGTAATCCCTTATAATATAAACAGTCAGATATACGGTATGCAGAAACAGACTAGGCTTGAGCCCATCACAGGCATAGTATCAGGTGAGCCTTCGCCCATTAACAGAACCAGGTGGACCTAAGCCCATTATAGAATCAGTATCAGATGCAAATATGCAGACAGAAATCCCGCCCAATCTAACCAATACACCACCCGTACCAACCAACATACCTTGTGGGGATAAAATTGACCCACCCAGCCAATACACCAAGCTTAGCACCGATTGCGACACTAAGTCAACAGAACAGCTCGGCACCGTAGACAGAACGGCTAAAAGCCATAAGTAGAAAGGCAGTAAGCCTTGAAAAAAATGGCTACAAGCCATACACTTCCTCCGTCAATATTAACCCAACCCCATGTAGGATGATATGTCATAAATCATACGTGTATGCAAAATGTCATACTCAGTAACAGTCATATAAATATCATAAAGCAAAACGGTCATACATAGCGTGAGGCCTTAACGGTCATTTCATCTCCTAGGGGCATAACGGTCATTTTACCCCATTGGGGTATTTCGATCATTTGACAGCCTTTTCGAAGGTCTACAATCGTCTCGAGCGACATAGATAACCTAAATGGTCAAAATGGTGTAAATGGGTCCAAGGCCCATATTCGGCCCACGTAGGCCCACATGCTTCCGTGTAGCTCCTTTAGCCAAATTCAGTCACGGCTATGCGAACTACATAGCCCAGTCTAGTATTCACCACTTAACGTGGATTTTATCCGTGTGAGGCCTACGAGCGCATTGGGCTCACACGACCCATTACATCCCAACGAGGCCCATAACGGCCCAAAAGCACGAGAATGCTCCTGATGGCCACTACAGTCTAAAACCCATATTCGAGGCTCGTTTCACCACACGAGCGTTCGCACGCCCATGTGGCCTCAAATGCTGTATTTTTGGTTTTTCGACTTTTGTCAATTCACAGAAGAGACAGTGTGATTACACACACTTTCGACTTTACGACAGTAATGATTTACAGTGTACAGTTACACACCTGACTGTGAAATCAAGTGAACAGTTCACCGCCAAGGCCTACATTCATTCAAGGTATTCCGTCAGTTTTCCCATCATTAACGTTCACAATACTTAAACTCAAATCGTCACTCACTACTCACCTTGAACGAATGAAAATTGCCTAATGCCCTTGGATCGCCAAATAAGAATCGATCACACGACTTCACTGATTATTTTCCTGAACAAAGAAACCTATAAGACTGGGTTGTTTACAAAAAATAAGACTTAAGGCCCCAATATTAAAACGTAGCACCATCGACGAACAAGCCAACTTACCTCCTTCAAATATACAATTGAAAAACGAAAGAAGAATCTTGAATGCCTCAGCACTCCCGAGGAACCCTTTTAAATCGCAATGAGTGCAGTATGTGAGAAAAGAAATAACAATCGGTCAGTAAAGTTATTCAGTTTTGAGAAAGAAAAGCAGAGAATAGCTTTTGATCACTTACCGATAGTCAGAACCTTTGTAGTAGATTGGCGCAGAGAAGGATTAACAACATTGATATTCGACCAGCCCAGAATAGAAGGTGAACAAAAGTTAAAAGAAGAGAAAAGGAAGGTTTGGCTAGGCTATGAAAGAATCCGATTGCAGAAGAGAAGAGGTAAGGAAAAATAGATGTTAGGTTCGGCCAAGAAGAGAAAAAATCATAGCAAAGATGTAGAGAAGGAATAACACGAATGGTCAGTTTCGTAGCACAAAAAGAACTAGAGGGAA
>JABEZY010271762.1:0-10470 GCA_013467495.1 Gossypium gossypioides | reverse complement strand
TTAGGAACCAAAGGTATCAAATGGTTGAACGCCACACTCGAGATTGGAGTGATAAGTTCAAAGAAACAAAAAAAGACGCCACTAGCATGCTAGATAAGTCTACTTGAGTCTTAAACGAATTTAGAGAGTTGAATAAACTCACAAATGAATAAAAAGTCATAAAAAAGTCAAGGTATATTGTCTATATTTGGCCAAGATGACTAAATGCTCTGTAATTGACCTGCTTTGTGGAGCTAAATGGTCTTGAGTTTAATGAGCAGCTTAGGGCATTTCAATGGTCCTTCTAGTGTGAAAATCGAATGTGATCAGTCCTTGGTGTGAATGCAGGAAATGAGCAGCCCTCAAAGTGTGCAAACACTTGTTGGCTGAATTGAATTAATGTGAACAACCATGGCCTTTAATCTCCACGAAAAAGGCCTCTAGAAAAGAGAAATCAGCAGCTATTCATGTGTCCTTTGCTGTGCACGAAAAAGGTGTTTGGAAAACTAAAAATAGCAGCCCCTTTAATGCCATCCCATGCATGCTCTCCTTTAATGCTCTCCTTTGCCATTAAGCTAGCTGATTCAGCTGAATTAATTGCCTATAGACACCAAATAAATTTGGCCAAGACATAATAATAACTGCACATTAAATTCGTCAATTTAAAGAAGCTTGTGGCACAATTAATTAGCAGCAGCTAGGACAAATTTAACCAATTAAATTTGGCTGGACATATTAAATAGAAACTTAAACACATTTAATTGGTCTAAACTTAAACATGTAATTAAGATGTCTAAATCTAAGACACATTAAAATGCCTATTTAATATGTACTAAACTAAGGCATATTTAAGATGTCCAGAATTTCGTCACATTAAAATGTAATTTAATTATTTGAGCTGAACTTAACTAAATTAACTAACTTAATTAAATAGTTAAATTTTATTCCAGCAACTTAAATCATGTAAGATAAAAATGAAATGGATTCAAGCTCAATGAGCTAAAATCAATTTGAATTGAACTCCATTGGGCTGGGTCGAGCTATGAACAAGCTGAATGAACTTGTAGCAAATTGCATGGAACATTTGAATCGAACATCTTTGATCGTTCGATTACTCCATCAATGGTTTCGAACCCGAGCTTGCTTAATTAGGCCTGCAAACAAATGAACAAATTAAAGTTAAGCTTTATTTTGCACTTAGGCCCCTTTCGTTTAGGCCAAACTCGATGGCGTCGAGTTGTGTCGTAACATGATGCGACCAGGTTCGCATCATTCCCTCCCTCTTGAAGACGATTTGTCCTCAAATCGGGCCACTTGCTCGAGAAAAATTTTTCAAGATCACAAACCCTTTTGTTCATGATCTGAACAGAATCGTTTCCAAAATGCTGAGAACAACAAATGGTTCAAAAAGAAAACATGTTATTTTCATGCCCTCCCTCTTTAGGAGGGAACCATTCCAAGATGTCACCTACACAAGAATGAGATAAGTTAGTGACACTAGAAATTATAAACTCAAAAGAACTTTCGAAGATCTTATTCAAAAATTGAACATATGAATCAATGCCGGGATCAAAAACAGAAGTTGGTCTTACCTTATCATAATGAATCAAGAAATTCATTGATGGCAACAAACCTGAATCATAAGGCATTCGATAGCTACAGTTTTGAAATCAACTTTCCATGGTTTGAATCCCTTAGATGATGATATAAAACGATGTGCACCGAGGTCAATGACAAAGTATTCTCTTGCCATTACAATTTGATGTGACAATTTCAAGATCGGCATCATAGAAAGGACACGATGCAATTTTAAGTCATTATCATGCAAAACATGTTCAAACCTTTTAAACCACAATATGGAGCAATTTCTAGATTCATAATTCAAATTTTGACTTTGCAAGCCAACAATATTCACATGCTTTGTCTTCACACATAGCAATAAAATTCGGAAAAGATGAGAAAGTTCAACACATTTATTCCAAACTAAATTATAGTACTCACCTTTACTTAACAACAACTTAGGATCGCATACTCCGGGCTTAAAAACATAGTTTTGGTCACTCATTCCACAATGCAGCAAGAATTTTGTTTTTACAAGGAAATCATACATGCCAAGCAAACCATATTTGGGCAGGCAAACATGCAAACATGCAAATATTCAAGCTTCTCAAATTTCATTCAAACAAACTTACACAAATATATGGAATTTACACAACGAATCAGTAAATTCAAATTATCATCACACACAAGTAGATTAGGCGTGTGATATGCCAACCTTTTATCACAAAAACCCAAATTTTGTTCGGGCTCAACTGAACTTACTTCTTGAACAATCTTGATAAAGTCAAACTCATAAGCAGAAAAATGTTTCGTATTACTATGTAAAACACATTCATCAACAATCAGATTATGATTTTCAACCAAATCAAGATGAAGAGCTCTTTCACAAGCTAAGTCTTTGGTAATCTTGTCATCAAGAATCAAGTGAGATTGGAAAGATTCAAATACGGTAGAACCCTTACCTTGCTTACCTCTAGACGCTTGTAGACTAAGGTTATCGATGTTCTTATCTGTCTCGATCAATCGAAATCGTCTCTCATCAGAAAGGTATTGAAGTTTAAATTTATCAATGGAATTTCAAGGAACCTGAAAAGAAGAAACAATACAAGGAGAACACACAGGATGGTTAGTAAACACACTCATCACTTTTTCTTACTCACTTTCTTCCTTTTCACTCGTTTCTTTTTCTAACTCATTTTCAAACTCTCGTTCTTTTACCGTAGTGTCTTTTATTTTGGAAGACTCAATGAAACTCACTTCTCGCTCATTTTCTTTTCTTGATCACATTCCTTTTCAGTCTCAATCTCTTTTTGTTGTTTCTCACTCTTTTTTTCTTTTTCGATTTCTTTTTCTTTCATTTCTTTTTTTCGTCTCTCGATTTCATTCCATATTTGCTCATTTTCTCGTATCAACATTTCTTCTCTCTCTTTTCTTCTATTTTCTTTGTCTTTTTACCTCGTTCTTTCATTACAATATGAAGATGATACAAATGAGTTAGAACGACAAACGTTTCGTTCAAAGGATGGGAAACCATCTACATAGGGGTCACGTTCAACTCCTCATGAATGATCCTCCGTGGATGAACGCCTTGATGCACTTAAAGAGATATATCTTTCTTCTCGTATGTCATCTTAAAAAACCTCATTCTCGAAGCTTTCTTTCTTTCTACTCAAATTCCTTGATGAGTAGAAATCTTGGTATGGATCTCTTCTTGAATAGTCATTGGGTGTGTGTCTCCATGATGTTCTTGTTTTCGTTCCTCGACTTAGTGAAATTTGCTTCCATTGGGCTCTTTCCTCGCGTTGGACTCATTCATTCAATCGTTCCAAATGTTCTTATATGGGTTCCAAACGTCTTTGGAGCATTTGACCCACCTCGTGAAAGAATGCTTGATATGTTGGATCGGACAGAACATCATCATCACCAACAATCCTTTCGGAACTTCTTAACATTTTGTTTAATCACACAACAAACCTCACACTCCTATCACAAAGAAAATTCACACAATTTGGCTTTTAACACTCTAATAGTCTCACCGAACTCTTGCCTTTTTTCGCTCAAGTTTGCCTCTCGATGTTCTCGATGGACTACTTAGACAAATTGACAATTGTTGTGGAGTCGGTTTGCAAAATTGACGTTCGATTTGGTTTAGGAATTGATGTGGGTATAAAGGTAGGCTAGAAACAAAATGAACAAAGTGTGGCTAAATGATTTTGTTGAAAAGAATGGATTCTGGGCAAAAAGATATTGATGCAATCAAACTTCACCCTTTTTTTATATTTTCGTAACTCTTTTTTTTTCAATATTTCGAATTGCTCTTTCACAAATATATATTTCTTCTCCTTTTTTTTACGAAATTTTTTTTCCAACTAATACAATCTTGAGAATGCTAAAACGTCGATACTTAATTTTTACTAGCACTAATACTAAATGATACGAACTCACCTCGGTGTTGATTTGAGTTGTTTGGATTACCCAATCGTAAAATTAAGTAAGTGATGCGAGCTCACCCATGAAGCTAGATTCCGAACCTATAGAGCTGCCATCGGGGCCAATTATTCGAACTTGTGCCAAGAGGTTTCAAGAAACTGTAGAAGCTAATTGTTCGAGTTTGGATCGAAGGAATGGCCGAACATCAAGTGGCTAGCTCAAGTAGTTTGATGTGCTCTTTTCTACAAGCTGACTTATCTTGTGCTAGCTTAAGGGAGCTCAATTCGGCACTTAGCTAGCTTATTGAGCTAGATTGCAATTTATTTAATTTCTTGCATTTAAAGTTGCTGGAATAAATTTATTAATTAAGTTAGTTAATTAATTAAATTTCAGCTCAAATAAATTAATTTGCTTTAATATGTCTGAATTCTGGACATTTTAATTCAAGTATTAATATGTTTTAATTAGTACATGTGTTTAATGTGTCTTAAGCTACATATTTTTAATAGGTTCTAGCCGAATTAATGTGCAGGATTTAATGTGTCTCAGTTACTGATTTTTAATGAGTGATAAATATGCCTTGACCGAATTTATTTGGTGTTCTTTTCAGCTGAATCAACTAGCTTAATGGCAAAGGAAAGCATTAAAGAAGAAAACATGCATTTGGCTAATGCATGAGACGACATTAAAGGAGCAGCTACCTCTTACTTTCAGCTGGCTTTTCGTGAAGCTCAATAGACTCCAAGCTGCTGTTTTGAGCTTCCTTAGGAGCCTATTTCGTGGAGGACAAAGGCCAATAGTTGCCTACATTAATTCAAACAGCAACAAGCTTGGAGGCCGCTCATATTCGGCCATTGGCTATTGGAATGCTCAAGGTGCCATTAAATTGGTCAAGACCATTCAACTGATCAAAGCAGCACATTAACACCATGCATCTTATTTGGCTGAATTTTCCAAGCCTTTTCAGCTCAATCTTAACTTTTCAGCTTGTTAGGAAACTTCTAGGAAATTGCTAGGAAACTTTATAGAAGTTTCAGCTTAATTGAGCTGAATAAAGTCTGACCTCTTAGTTGCTTAAGGACCATTCAGCTAGCCTATAGTGTGACTATAAATATTTGTTTCATTTCATTGTAAAGGACTTTTGAACCTTTTATGAATGCTGTTTACTTTGTGAGTTTGTTTTCAACTCTCATTGTTCTCCAAAGACTTGTCTGACTTATCAAGTAACTTTTGTGGTGTCAACCCATCTTTGTTATTCCGAACTTATCACTTTATACCCAAAATATGGTGTTCAAGTTATACCGAGGTTCCTATCATCTTTGATAGCGGGTCGAGGTCTTATTCACCTACTTACCATCCATTCGACACTTTCCCAGCCTAAGTATTCACATAAGTCTAGGGTTAACACATCTTTATTGTGTTAGTTCGGTCTTAAATCCTTAGCCAAATTCCATTCATCATTTCCTGAATCATTCCATAACTTCATTGAACCTATTCGAGCCTAAATCCCTTCTTTCTTTAACCTTTTCTTGAAAAGCTTTCAACTTACTCAATTTACGATCGGGCAAATTGTTACGACTCAAGTCTTAACTGAGGCGAGTGCGTATCATTAAGGCTTGGATAGTTCAAATAAGGTTGAAACGAAAGATGGAAAGAGGCTCACAAAGGTCTCAAAAGAAAGATTAAATGATAGTTTGGGGATAGATGGATGGAAATCGGCTAAGGCCAAGATTGAACCAACGATATAGAAAAGATTGACCCGAATCTTAAATAGCACTTAGGTGGAATTGGTTTGGAGAAGATAACGAACCTGGACCCACTATCTATGAAAGATATGAACCAAAGGTATAGGTGAACGCCACACTTATGAAAGTGATAAGTTCGGAAGAAAGACGAGATTGATGCCACAAGAGTTGTCTTGATAAGTCAATTCAGTCTAAAGAGAACAATGAGAGTTTGAACACTTACAAAGTAATATGATATTTATCAAAATGATCAAAAGTCCCTACAAAGTGAATTGGCCAACATATTTATAGTCTTTACATGGGTGAGCCGAATAGGCAACTAAGGATGCTGAATGGACAGCAAATTAAAGCAAAAAGAGCTGGAAATTTCCTTGAAGCTTCTCAGAACGTCCTTGGGAAGTTTCTTAGCTTTGAATACACAAATGGACAGCTTCTAGATGGTGATTATTCAGCTGAACATTAATTGAAATGGTGGAGAGCTGAATAGCTTTGTCTATATTCGGCCAAGATGACTAAATGCTCTTTAATTGAGCTGCTTTGTGGAGCTAAATGGTCTTGAGTTTAATGAGCAGCTTAGGGCATTTTAATGGTCCTTCTAGTGTGAAAACCAAATATGATCAATCCTTGGTGTAAATGCAAGAAATGAGCAACCCTCAAAGTGTGTAAATTCTTATTGGCTGAATTGAATTAATGTGAACAGCCATGGCCTTTAATCTCCATGAAAAAGGCACATAGAAAAGAGAAATCCGCAGCTAATCATGTGTCATTTACTGTGCATGAAAAAGGTGTTTGGAAAACTGAAAATAGCAACTCCTTTAATGCCGTCCCATGCATGCTCTTCTTTAATGCTTTCCTTTACCATTAAGCTAGCTGATTCAGCTGAATTAATTACCTATAGACACCAAATAAATTTGGTCAAGACATAATAATACCTGCACATTTAATTCGTCAATTTAAAGCAGCTTGAGGCACAATTAATTAGCAGCAGCTAGGACAAATTTAACTAATTAATATCGGCTGGACATATTAAATAGCAACTTAAACACATTTAATTGGTCTAAACTCAAACATGTAATTAAGATGTCTAAAGATAAGACACATTAAAACGCCTATTTAATATGTACTAAACTAAGGCATATTTAAGATGTCCAGAATTTTGTCACATTAAAATGTAATTTATTTATTTAAGCTGAACTTAACTAAATTAACTAACTTAATTAAATAACTAAATTTTATTCCAGCAACTTAAATTGTGTAAGGTAAAAATGAAATGGATTCAAGCTCAATGAGTTAAAATCAATTTGAATTGAACTCCATTGGGCTGGGTCGAGCTATGAATGAGCTGAATGAACTTGTAGCAAATTGCATGGAACATTTGAATCAGACATCTTTGATCGTTCGATTACTCCAGCAATGGTTTCCAACCCGAGCTTGCTTAATTAAGGCCTGCACACAAATGAACAAATTAAAGTTAAGCTTTATTTTGCACTCAGGCCCCTCTCGTTTAGGCCAATCTCGATGGTGTCAAGTTGTGTCGTAACATGATGCGACTAGGTTCGCATCATTTCCTTCCTGCATTAAAACACATCCCAAACCATTTAAAGAAACATGACTATAAATAACAAATTCCTTCCCCGATTTAGGTTGAATCAACACTAGAGCTTCTGTCAATAAACTATTTCATCTTTCGAAACTTTGCTGACACTTAGTTGACCAAACGAAACAAACATCTTTTTGCAACAATTTTGTCATAGGTGAAGCTATAAGAAAAAAATTCTTTACAAAACGACGATAGTACGCAACTAATCCTAGAAAAGTTTGTACTTCAGATACATTTCATGGGTTTTTCAAATTCAAAATAACCAAAATTTTGCTCAGATCTACTCTTATACCATCTCTCGAGATCACATGACCAAGGAATCGACTTAGTAAGCCAAAATTCACATTTACTAATTTTAGCATACAGTTTCTTTTCCCGCAAAGTATGCAATACAATCCTCAGATGTTGAGCATGCTCGTCTTCACTTTTAGAATAAATCAAAATGTCGTCAATAAAGACAACAACGAATCGATCAAGATGGGGCTGAAAAGCTCGATTCATTAAATCCATAATATTATTGGAGCATTTGTAAACCCAAATGGCATAGGCAAGAACTCATAATGTCCATAGCGAGTTCTGAATGTTGTCTTTGGTATGTTGACATATTTCACTCGCAACTAATAATATCCCGATCGAAGGTCAATTTTTTAAAACACTAAAGCTCCCTTCAATTGATCAAATAGGACATCGATACGAGGTAACGAATACTTATTCTTTGTAGTCATCTTGTTCAATTACTGATAATCAATGTATAACCTCAATAACTCATCTTTATTTTTAACAAATAGCACAGGTGCACCCTAGGGCGATACACTCAGTCTAATAAGACCTCTTTTTATTAGTTTTTGCAACTGCACCTTAAGTTCTTTAAGTTTAGTTGGAGCCATTTGATACGACGCAATCAAAATTGGAGTAGTACCAGGCACTATGATACGCACTCGCCTCGATTAAGAATTGAGTCGTAAAATTTGTCCAATCGTGAATTGAGTAAATTGAAGGCTTTTCAAGAAAGGTTAGAAGAAAGAAAGTATTTAGGTTCGAATGGACTTGTTGGGTTAAGAAACAATTCAGGATATGATGGTTGCAATTAGGCTAAGGATTCAAAGCCGAACTAACACAATAGAGGTGTGTTAACCCGTAACTTAGGTGAATACTTAGGTTAGGAAAAATGTCAGATTGGATGGAAAATAGATGAATTAAAACCTCGACCCACTATCAAGAATGATAGGAACCTTGGTATGATTTGAATGTCGCACTTTGGATTTAAAAGTGATGAGTTTGGATTAGCAAAGACAGGTTTGACGCCACAAAGATACTTGATAAGTCAGACAAGTCTTTGGAGAAAAACGAGAGTTGAAAACAAACTCATAAATTAACAAAGTTATCAAATTGTTCATTAACCTTCCAAATGTGAATTACATAGCATATTTATAGGCTGTACTAAGGCAAGCTGAATGGCCTCTTTAGGAAACTTCCTAGAAATTTCTTAAGCACATTCTAGATTAATCTTGATTAAAATTCTGAAAATAATACTTCTAGAATGAATGGTTAGACTGGCCTCTTAATGATGAAAAGTCCATATTCAACTAAGGTGTTTTAATGAGCTTAATTACTACTTTGGGGAAGAGAAACGGCCAGCTTGAAGACACATGCCCCTTGGCCGAATATGAGCAGCCTCCAAGTTTGCTAGCTGCTGGAATTAATGAGGCAACTATTGGCCTTTGCTCTCCACGAAATTGGCTATTGGAGAAGCTCAAAAACAGCAGCTGGGAGTCCATTGAGTTGCACGAATAGTCAGTTGAAGCAAAAAGGCAGTTGCACCTTTAATGCCATCCATGCATTAGCCAGATACATGCTTCTCCTTTAATGATTTCCTTTGCCTTTAAGCTAGCTGATTCATCTTAAAAGAATACCAAATAAATTTGGTTGAGACATATTTATCACTCATGAAATCAGCAGTTGAAACATATTTAAATTCGGCACATTAATTCAGCTAAGACAAATTAATTAGCAGCCAGTAATAAATTTGTCGTGAGCTAGACACATTTAAATTAAACTAAACACATTTAATTTATGACTTAACATGGACATATTAAAAACATGTACTAATATAAGATGCAATTAAAAATTAAAATGTCCAGATTTAAATACATTTATTTAATTAAATGATTTGAGCTGATTTTAACTAACGCAATTAATTTAAATTTATTCCAGAATAAATGCGATCAGCCCATTGAACTAGCTAAGTGCCGAATTGAGCTGAATTGAGCTAACACAAGCTAAATCAGCTTGTAGAAAGGTGTGAATCAAGCTAGTTGAGCTGGGCATTTTATGTTCAGTCATCCCATCAATCTATACTCGAGTAATGTATCTTGCTACAGCTTCTTGGAACCTCTTGGCGCGGGCTCGAGTGATTGGCCCCAAAGGTAGCTCCATGGATTCGGCATCTGGATTCGTGGGCGAGCTCGCATCACACTAACTCAATGACAAATTCAACCTCTCGCTCTGGTGGTAAACCTGGTAATTCCTCAAGGAAAACTTCTAAAAATTCACAAACTATCGGCACTTGATCCATTTTCTTCTCTAACACTTTGGAATCCAAAATGTAGGCCAAAAACACACCCCAGCATTTCCGCTTTAACTTATGTGCTGTCATTGCTGAGATTATATTTGAAACACAATCCAATCTTCTAGACTCAATAGAAATTACTTCACCATTTGAACCTTTCAACTTAACTCTTTTATGACGAAAACTAACCACAGCATCATGTGATATGATCCTGGTTGCATCATGTCTTGATACAATTTGACGACATCGAATTTGGCCTAAACGCAAGGGGCCAAGTGCAAAATGAAGCTTTTAATTGTAGTTTGTTAATTTGGTTTCTGAAAAATAAAGACTTTGATTTATTTATTTTAGTTATTATAATATTAGTCTTTAATTATGTCTTGTTTACTAAATGCATCTTTAATTAATGTCTTGAATTACTGATCTATATCTTTTAATTATGACATGCATTATGTGTTCTGCATTTAATAAAGTCATGCATTTGTAACTCTCATGTTAGTTAAGTTTGCATCATAAATTATGACATGCATTATGTAACTCCCACGTTAGTTTAAGTCTGCATCATTAAATTAAGTCATGCATTAAGT
>JABEZY010271753.1:0-20034 GCA_013467495.1 Gossypium gossypioides | reverse complement strand
AAAATAAAATAAAAGAAGTATAATTCTATAGGGATTTTACTTTTATTTTATTTTACCACTGTATTTTATATAAATAAGGATTCGAGTCACTTAATTCTAACATATTCCTTAGTGGAACGCGCAATCTAGAAGAGGTCTTTGATTGCTAAGATATATATATTTTTTGATGCAATGTTTTCTTGTTTTAGTTACTGTTGAAAACGAAATATTTATTATCACAGTGAATTATATTAAATATCAATAATAAATATCAACAAAAGAAATAATAATAAGATCGTTACTTTCATGACCTTTAGGAATATTCCTAGTGGATAGATCCATCACCCTGAAACGAATCTTTTACACGGATTCTGCATGTTCTTGACCTTTTTTCACATGGCTTCTAAGATGTCCCATCCCTTATTGAATGACATAGTTACCATAACACCCTTGATTATTTTATGACAACGTTTTAACTGCAAGGAGAAACTGGGATGCTAAAGAACCTCAAACAAGGTAGGAATCTTAGCCAATAATCTTCTAGGACAGTGGCAAGTGGCTAGACAAGGCAGCTTCTTCATTCTTTCGAAAGCTATCATTCAGGGCTTAATGAGCATTGCCGAATCATCCTCTGAACATGGCATGGTAGTTACATTACACAAAGAATAATGCAGCAGTAAGATTACGCTGTCAAAAAAGACAAGAAAAAAATTTGAAATGTGTAATTAAGATATGCTTTAATAAGGAAGCCCATTACATGGTGAAAGCTAAAATTTATAGCCATGGAGATCTATACATCACTTGTTGCTGTCATCTTTGTATGATCTTGTCCGATGCAACGGTGGAAAGTGGAGTTCTACAGAGCTGCTAAGGGAAATGGGGAAGACAGGAAAATGGCTTAAAAGCTTCTTAATAGGCAAGAAAGTTAAGGAGAAAGAGAAAGGGAAATACGCAAGTAATCAGAATTCGTTGGTTGCTCCCGAGAATTCTACTACGATTTCAATCCCATCAACTTATTCTAAAGAGGAAAGGAGATGGAGCTTTCGAAGGTCGTTAGCTACGTTAACGCCTACAAAGGGCATAAATTCTACAGAACAAGCTCCAACTACTCCACCGCCTTCAGTGGAGGTAGCCACTAAGCCACTAAGGATGAACAGAAAAAGCATGCCATGGCTGTCGCAGTGGCAACAGCAGCATCTGCTGACATTCCTGTTGCAGCTGTGATCCATTTAACCGTTGCTGCCACTGAGAAAGTTGGCACAGCTGAAGAAGCTGCAGTCATAAAAATTCAATCTGTTTTCCGGTCATATTTGTTATGTAACTTCTTAATCATCGAATGTATAATTTGGCACCCAAAACTATATGTATTTGACAAATTATGATATGAAATATAAAGTTGGATCCATTGGTGTTGTAACAGGCTAGAAAAGCTCTGAATGCAGTAAAAGGACTAGTAAAGTTACAGGCACTGATAAGAGGTCACCTGGTGAGAAAACAGGCGATTGCTACTCTGCGTTGCATGCAGGCATCGATTGCAGCACAAGACAAAGCTCAAGTTCAGAGGATTCGGATGGTTAAAGTATTCAAGCCAGCTAGCCAGCGACAATCACCTCACAGAAGGTCAACATTAGATCACCAGTTCAGGCATGCATATCAAGTAAGTTCGAGTTACAAGCAAAACACAAGAGCCTAGTACTGTTTCTTAAAAATTAGAAGCATTGCAAAAATTTCTATTAAATTCTTGTGTATTTAATTTGCCATATGACTTGTTAGGAGTAGTGATTCAGTAAGCAGTTGTTAGTTAGAGTAGTTAACAGTTAACTGATAGTTAGTTAGTTATTGTTCAGTTTGTTCACCAGCACTGTATTAAATACTACGTATTTCCTCATTAATGACAAGTTGAGTAATAGTTTCAGCACAATATTGTGTGATTTTGGTTATTCTTGATATGGTGTCAAAGCTAGAAATTTTCTTGGGGTAGCTCATTTTTCTTGTTTTCTTGTGTTTTCATGGCAGATGATACAATACGTAATGGCATGATACACCTCCCTATTCCTCTAATGTTGAAGGTGCAGCTCATCCACGAGGGTTTAGTAGTATGACATCGCAGACTATTCATTATTTTTCCAAACTAGATACGACCAAACTAGGGGAGCACAACTTCTTGTTGTGGAAACATCAGGTTTTGTTAATTCTTAAGGGTTATGATCTTGAAGGGTTGGTTCTTGCTACAACTCCAGTTCCACCTACTCATATATCTGGACTTGATGGATGGTATGTTGATAATCCAGCTTTCTTGGTACATAAGAAGTAGGATAAATTCCTAGCTTCTTGGTTACTCTCCACAGTGATAGATGTTGTTCTGGTGCATCTTACAATGATCAAGACAAGCTGTGATATTTGGGCTGCCATTGAAAGAAGATTTGGAGCGAAGTCCAATGTCAAGCTCTCGAGCATGTGCCATTCATTGTATTCTCTCAAGAAAGGGAGTCTTACTATTAAAGAATATTTGGCTAAGGTAAAAAGTCTTAATGATAGTCTTACTGCTGCTGGTAGTGTGATTTCTAAACATGAACAGGTGAGTGTCATACTGGCTGGTCTTCCACTGGACTATGAGTCTGTTCGAGTGATTGCTTCTGCTACGATGGTGTCTCTTGAATTGCTAACAGAGATGCTTCTCGATTGTGAAGAGCGACAGTTGGCCTCTCTGACTAAGGAACCTTTGTAAGCTAATCTTGCGACTCAGTAAAAGGAAGAAAGTAATGTGGGTTCTAGGCACATTAATACTCCCACCTGTGGTCATCAAGAATGCAAATATAGCCAAAAGGGGCAAGGCCGAGGGTGGTCTTGTGGTAAGGCTCGTGGTGGTGGTCGAAGTTGGTCATAATCTCGACCTCAATGTCAATTGTGTGGTAAAATCGGTCACTTGGTTTAGACGTGTTATCATCATTTTGATGAGATATTTTTAGGGGTTAATTCTGATCAGTCCATGACAGTTAACTATCATCAGGTTCAAGATCAGGGAAGTCTTTCTTGTACCAATCCTTGTTCACGTGTATCTTCTTGTAGTGCCACCTACCAGGCTCTTGCCTTCTCTCAATCTGGTTCTCGTCCACGTTCGTCTCCTGCTCAAGATCAGTCATGGTATCCAGATTCGGGAGCAACTAATCACATACCCCTGATGTGGCTAATCTCTCAATAGCTTCACCCTATACAGGTACGATCCAAGTTTCCATGGGGAATGGTACTTCTGTTTCGATTGCTAACATCAGCAACTCCAGCATGTAGGCTGGTTGTAGGCTGTTACGCCTATAGAATGTACTCCATGTTCCTACTATGTGCAAGAACTTGCTATTTGTTGGACAATTTGCCAGGGATAATACTGTTTATTTTGAATTTCACCCATTGCTTTGTTTTGTGAAGGATATTCAAACCAGGAAAACACTCCTAGTGGGCCTTATACATAATGGTCTTTACAAGTTTGATACTTCTCGATTGTTTTCTAACAGTCGTGGTGCTTCTTCTTGTCAGGATAGTATGCTGGTGTTATACACAGCTCAGAATGTGTCTTCACCTATAGTGTGGCATAGTCGATTAGTTCATCCATGCAATAGTGTTCTTGTTGATGCTCTGCGTAGTTGTAATGTTCCTGTCAAACGTAGTGCTCTATCTTCTATTTGTTCAGCTTGTCAGTTAGGCAAGACACATAAACTACCTTTCAGTTCATTGACAACTTTGTACTCATTTTCTTTTGAATTAGTAGAATCAAATGTTTGGGGTCTTGCTCATGTGAAATCGAATGGTTTTGCTTATTATGTTTCTTTTGTGGACATGCATAGTAGGTACACCTGGGTGTATTTCATCCAGTCGAAATCAGATGTCTTCAAGTGCTTTCTTCAGTTTCATTCAATGGTTAAATTTTAGTTTGGTTGTTCTATTCAACACCTTTAAACTGATTGGGGATGTGAATATCGGTCTGTATCCAAAGAGCAGTCTCGGTTGGGTATTCAACACTGAGTCACTTGTCCTCATACTTTTGAGCAGAACGGTGTCGTTGAAAGGAAGCATCATCACATAGTTGACATGGGATTAACACTTCTTGCACAAGCTTCTTTACCTCTAACTTTCTGGTTTCATGCTTTTGGTCATGTAGTTCATTTGATTAACAGGCTTCCTACTCCACTTCTACAGAATCGAAGTCCTTATGAGATGTTGTACAAGGTTCAGCCTACATATTCTCATCTTAAGGTGTTTGGGTGTGCTTGTTTTCCCAACTGAAGGCCGTACCAGAACCATAAGCTGCAGTTTTGGTCTAGACAGTGTGTCTTTATTAGAGTTGCTACAAATCATAGAGGTTACAAGTGTATTGATAAAGAAGGCCGAACTTTTATTGCACGAAATGTTGTTTTTAATGAAGAAGTGTTTCCTTTTCAAACTAGTTGTTTCTTTCACCCTGAGTATGAACAGATTAGTTCCCTTCATCACAAGTCTTTTCTTCCCATGGTGATCGATGTGAGGTCTTCCTCTTGTTAGTCTCCAGTATTTGACCAGGCTATCTCCTCTCCTGTGGAAGGGTTAATTCAGTCTCCTGGTTTACAGTCTTCTGGAATTCATTTTGAACCGTCGAGTGAACCTGGATGTTTTCCAGCAGGTACTCCTTCACAGTCTTCTACAGACTCACCAGCAGCAGCGTCTCACTCTCTTTCCTCTAGTCCAGATGTCGTGCCTATGAATACTCATCTGATGACAACTTGGTCAAACAATGGTATCTTCAAACCTAAGGTGTTTGCTACTAACTTAACAACAGAAGAACCTACTTCTATTCTTGAAGCTTTTCAAAGTCCTGCATAGACATTTGCTGCTCACACTAAGTACAAGGCCTTACTTGCTAACCACACTTGGGATCTTGTTCACTTACCTGAAGGGCGTCGAGCTGTGGGATGCAAGTGGATCTTTAAAATCAAGCGACATGCAGATGGTTCTGTTGCTCGTTACAAAGGTAGGTTGGTTTTCAAAGGATATCTTCAAGAAGCAGGGGTTGATTTTCATGAAACCTTTAGCCCGGTGGTCAAGCCAACAACCATTCGGGTAGTCTTGGCCTTAGTAGTTTCCATGGGATGGACTCTTCGTCAAGTTGACATTAACAACGCCTTCCTGAACGGAGAGTTGCAAGAGGAGATATACATGATGCAACCACCAGGATTTGAACAATAAGATGGTAGTGGTCAACAATTGGTCTGTAGACTGAGGAAAGCGCTCTATGGTCTTAAGCAGGCACCACGAGCCTGGTTTCACAAACTCAGGGATTATCTTGAGAGTGCATAGTTTGTTAGTTTGAAAGCTGATAATTCTTTGTTTATTCGAAGGTCAGGTTCTCAACTTCTCTATGTACTTGTATATGTCGATGATATAATTGTGACTGGGTCAGATTCTCAAGCAATAGACAAGTTTGTTGAATAACTTGATGTATAGTTCTCCCTTAAAGATCTTGGAAGGCTGAGTTATTTCTTAGGTATTAAACTCAGTTATACTAAAGATGGGATTTTCCTGAGTCAAAGGAAATATGTGATTGATCTTCTTGCACGTGCGTCCATGGACAAGTCGAATGAGTCACCAACACCCATGAGAACTACTTGCAATTTGACAGCCATCGAAGGCACTCCTGTTGAAGATACACAGCTATACAGAAGTATAGTAGGTGCCTTGCAGTATGTAGTAGTTACCAGGCCAGATATAGCATTTTCTGTTAATAAAGTTTACCAATACATGCACAAACCCTCAAATTAGCATTTTAAAGCTGTTAAGAGGATTCTGCGGTATTTGAAAGGAACCCTGGACTATGGCATAAGGTTCACTCGGAGCTCCAAACTTCTACTTGAAGGATTCTCAGATGCTAGTTAGGGTTTTGACAGTGATGATCGACGCTCCACGTCTGGTTACTGTGTTTTCCTTGGTGGAAATCCTATTTCTTAGAGTTCGAAAAAGCAGCAGGTTGTTTCCCGCTCTACAACTAAGGCCGAATTTTGATCACTACTGAGATAGTTTGGATCCAATCTCTCTTGTCTGAATTAGGTATCACTCTTAAGGGCAAAGCCTTGGTCTGGTGTGATAGCACTGCTGCTATGGTAGTCACAGGAAATTCGGTCATGCACTCGAAGTTTAAACACGTTGAACTAGATCTGTTTTTCGTACGAGAAAAGGTTGCTCAATGAGTGTTTTAGATTGGACATGTTCGAATTCATGATCAAGTTGTGGATGTGTTAAAAAAACTGCTATCTACAGGATCGTTTCACAAGTTTCGGAGTCAACTCAGGGTTACCACTTATGGTGGTACAGACATGAAGTTAAGCAGTACGGGGAATGTTAAGAGTAGTGATTCAGTAAGCAGTTGTTAGTTAAAGTAGTTAACAGTTAGTTGATCAGTTAGTTATTTATTGTTCAGTTTGTTCACCAGCATTGTACTAAATACTATGTATTTCCTCATTAATGATAAGTTGAGTAATAGTTTCAGCACAATATTGCGTGATTTTGGTTATTCTTGATACTTTGGTTCATGTAGGAGATTGATAGAGAAATGAAAGAAAACATTAAGATTGAAGAGATGGATCTTGGTGATTCAAAGGGAAGTTCAACGAGCAGAAATAGCTATTCACACCATCCACAGGAAGAACGAGTGGTGGAACATAGATTTTCGAGTCATTATCCCTCAAGTCATGCATGCTCCAAGCAAGAAAATTATCAGTTATCCTCAGAACCATCAGCTTTGACAGACATGAGTCCCAGAGCATGTAGTGGTCATTTTGAGGACTATTCTTTCACTACATCACAAAGCAGCCCCCAAAACTATTCAGATATTTCCAAACCACCTTTAGCATTGCCAAGACCTGAATATGTGGAATCTATGTCATATGACTACCCTTTATTCCCCAATTACATGGCTAACATAGAATTTTCAAGAGCCAAAGCCAGATCACAAAGTGCACCCAAATCAAGGCAAGACTCATTTGAAAGACAACCAAGCAAGCGAATCTCATCAGTTGAAGGACAGAATCATGTCCCAAGGACTGTAAGGATGCAGAGGTCATTTTCACTCATTGGAGCCACTGCTCAAAACCATCAATATACCTGGTCAATCAAGCTTGATGGATCAGCAGTCTCCCTTAAAGACAGTGAGTGTGGATCAACCAGTACAGTACTCACAAACATCAACTACTGCAGATCCTTAGTCGCATATAATGTAAGTATGAAATAGACCAAAAGAAAATCATCAAAATTCCAGCCTGTTGAGTTTAAATCAATAATCAATGATCAAAACAACAAAAAATTGTGTTTGAAACATAAAAAACAGAAGCAAAACGAATGTTGGATAAGAGAACAAAGTTGACAACTCTCATTTCTTGAATAAGCAATTTTACATGTACATAAGTAGTTCTATCACATTGGAAGAAAACAAAGTTTGCTTGAACTAGTATCCAAGCTGTTAAATCAGCTTAATGATAACCTAAAAGCTACTAAATTAGCTAAGTATTTAACTAAACCTTAGCAAAAACAAAAGTTACAATCAAACTAACAAAAGTCAACTATTACAAAAGTTCAACAACCAAAATACACAAAGGTCATTTGCATGCTTCATGCATGCTGCTGCATTGTTACTTGGTCACTTGCATGTTGCTGCATTGTTGCTAACTTTCAACACTCCTCCTTGGCTACAAAGTAGTAGACTCCAATTTCCTTCTTCAAATACTCAAATTTTGAAGTAGCCAATGGCTTGGTCAAAATGTTTGCGAGCTGAACCTCCGAGCAACAATAGATCAAGTTAATTTCTGTTGACAATTCTGCCTCCCTTACAAAATGATACTTAATCTTGAAGTGCTTAGTCTTGCCATGGAATACAGGATTCTTGGCAATAGCAATAGCTGACTGATTATCTACGTTGATCTCTATTGCTTCCTCTTGATCAGCATTCAAGTTACTCAATAGCTTCCTAAGCTAGATGGCTTGATTAACAGTAGTAGCAACTACAATATACTCTGCTTTTTCAGTGGATTGAGCTACTGTCTGTTGCTTCTTAGAACTCCAACTAAAAACACTTGAGCCTAGAGTGAAAAAATAGCCCGATGTGCTCTTCATATCATCAACTGAACTAGCCCAATCACTATCTGAATAGCCAACCAACTTCAGTTCCTCAACTTTGTCATATTTCATACCATAGCCTAAGGTCCCTTTGACATACCTTAAGACTCTTTTAGCAGCCTTTGAATGAGCTACATTGCAACAATGCATGAACCTCGATAGAAGGCTGACTGTATACATGATGTCTGACCTTGTTGCTGTCAAATAGAGTAGGCAACCACCAGACTTCTATAGCTTTTCTCATCAACTCGAGCATGGTCACTGTTGCTGGAGAGTTTTTCTCCCTGTGCCACAGGAGGGCTAGCAGGTTTGCAATTTGTCATGCAAAACTTGCTTAGGACCTTCAATGCAAATGCTTGTTGGCTTATGAAAATACCCTGTTCATTCTAATTCACTTTCATACCAAGAAAGTAAGTCATCAAGCCTAAATTAGTCATCCCGAAAACATCTTGCATCTGCTTCTTGAATTCATCAATCAGCTCATTCCTACAGTCAGTAACCAATAAGCCATCCACATACAGAGACACAATCACAAGGTTTGCTTTTCAACCTTCTTCACATAGAGTGTAGGCTCATTAATGCTCTTCTCGAACCCCTTCCTAGACAAGTATGCATCAATCTTGTCATACCAAGCCCTTGGAGCCTGTTTTAGGCCATACAAGGCCTTCTTGAGCTTGTAGACCTTGTGCTCTTCACCAAGAACCTTGAATCCATCAGGTTGTTCAACAAAGATCTCTTCCTTGAGAAATCCATTCAGAAAAGCTGATTTAACATCCGACTGATGCACTTTCCACTACTTCTAAGCAGTCAAGGCAAACAATAGCCTTATGGTGTCCAACCTTGCAACTGCTGCAAAGGTTTCAAAGAAATCGGTACCATGTTGCTAACTGTACCCCTTCACAACCAACCTAGCTTTGTTCTTGTTCAGTGACCCATCTGCATTGGTCTTGGTCCTGAACACCTATTTTACACCAATAGCTTTCCTGTTTGCTGGCCTATCAACCAGCTCTCATGTGTTATTTTTGTGGATCATCTTCATTTTTTCCTCCATTGCTTCGTTCCAACAACCCTCCTTTGTAGCCTCATCAAAGCATGAAGGCTCAACAATAGACATACCACATCTTTCATAGATGTCCATTAAGGTTCTAGTGCCTTGACAGGTGCATCATCATGATTATCCTCAGTTTTAGCTTCAATCCCAGCATGCTGCAAATCAAGATCATGCTGGTCTTGCTCAGTCAAGCTTGCATCTGTTCCATCCCATTTCCAACAGCTCTCTTCATTGAATTTCACATCCCTGCTCACAACAATCCTTTTAGTAGATGGATCAAAGACCCTATACTCTTTCTTCACACTACTGTAGCCAATAAAGACTCTAGGCATTGACCTTTTTTCCAGTTTAGTTCTCTTCTCAGCTGGCACTATTGTATAGCATAAACAACCAAACACTTTCAAGTGTGAGACATTTGGTTTGTGTCCAAACTAGGCTTCAAAAGGTGTTTTGCCTTTGACTGCATTAGTTGGTAGCCTGTTTAGGAAATATATAGAGGTATTTACAGCCTCAGCCCAAAAATTGTTAGGCATCTTTCTTTCAAACAATGGACACCTGGCCATATCGAGAACAATCCTATTCTTCCTCTCACAAACACCATTCTATTGTGGTGTGTAGATGGTGGTTAATTGGTGCTGAATTCCAACTTCATCACAAATCTTCCGGAACCTTTGAGATACATATTCAGTCCCATTATCGGACCTCAATGTCTTCAACTTGGAACTGGCTTGATTCTCAGCTAATGCCTTGAACTTACAAAAGAAGTCAGCTACATCTGACTTTTGTTTCAGAAAGCTCACCCAACAGAATTTTGTGTAATCATCAAGAACAATGCGAAATACCTACTACCATTCAAAAAGGAGGTCTTCATAGGTCCACAAATGTCTGTATGGACTAGTTGGAGCCTCTCTTGAGCTCTTCAAGCTTTGTTAACAGGAAAAGGCAGTCTGGTCTGGTTGCGAAGCTGACAAACCTCACACACATCATTCTTAGGCTCGATCTTGGACATGTCTTCAACTAAACTCATATTGTGCAGTAAGCCAAGTGACTTATAGTTCACATGCCACAATCTCTTGTGCCACAAACATGATTCATTAGTTAGAGCTGTATGTGCCTTTTCTTCTAACTAATTCACATCCAAAGTGAATGATCTGTCATACATAGCTACTGTCACTAGCACTTGATCAAAAACATCATTAATCACACAAGTCTTTCCTTCAAAAATAATGGAGTAACCCTTCTCTAACAACTGACCGACACTAAGTAGATTTTGGTCAATATTAGGTACAAAAAGAACTTCTGAGATGGTTTTATAACCTGACTGAGTGTAAATCACAGCCTTGCCCTTGCCTCTGGCATTGATGAACTCACCATTCCCAATTCTGACTTTGGACACAAAGCTGGTGTCTAGCTCCCTAAACATGCCTTTGTCTGAAGCCATGTGATGATAAGTTCAGCCACTGTCAATCAGCCAATTCTTCCTGACTTTGCTTTAACTTTCAAAATAAGAGGCAGTGAAAACATGCTCCTCCTGAGCTTGAACATCCTCAACAGCTTGAGCTTGATTTTGCTGCTGTGGTTGTGTTGTTGCCTTGTTCTTGCAAACTTTCTCAATGTGGCCAAGTTGCTTGTAGCTTCTACATTGAATGTCAGACCAGTACCAGCAGTATTTTTCCAAATGAGTGGACTTTTTGTAGCGAGTGCATGGTGGAAACTTCTTTTTGGTAGCATCCTTCTTCCCTTTCTCTTTCTTTTCTGGCCAAAGCTTCTTGCCCTTATAACTTGAGCTCGAGCTTGTGCTCTCTTTGCTCCTGGCCTGAAAGGTTCCCTCAGAATGCTCCTCCATTCTGTTTGCTCTTCTTTGCTCTTGTGCATAGAGAGCATTTATCAGCTCTGTCAAGGGTATAGCTGATAGGTCCTTTGAGTCATCCAAAGAAGAGATTTTTGACTCATACTTCTCTGGAAGAGTTGTAATGACCTTTTCAACTATCCTTTTGTCACTAAACTAATTTTCAAGTAGTCTTATGTTGTTGACTGTGGCCATAATCCTGTTACATACTGCTTGATGGTTTCAGACTCATTCATCTTTAGATTCTCGAAGTCCCTTTTCAAGTTTATCAACTGCTGTTGCCTGGTCTTGTCTAACCCTTGAAACTCTTCCTTAAGTCTATCTTAGGCCTACTTTGGAGTGTCACAAGCCATTATCTTTGTGAAAATAACTTCTGAAACTCCATTTTGAAGGCATGACATAGCCTTATACTTTTTTGGATAGTCTTCATTATGCTACCTGATTTGAGCTATGATTGGATTAGCTCTCAAAGGTGGTGGCTCTGTGTCTGCTAGAACAACACTCCACAGGTCATGAGCCTGCAGATATGTCCTCATTTTCATAGCCAAAATGTTATAGTTCTCACCAGTAAAGACATGTGTGGTGGTGGTGAAAAGCTCATCCTTTTGCAGCAACCAAACAAGCCAACAAAGACAACTTCTATTTCTTTTCTTTGAAGCATGAGTCACTCAAAGAATCAACACAAAAAACACACAGCAAAGACTCTCAAAGATAACAGGCTCTTGATACCATTTGTTGAGTTTAAATCAATAATTAATGATCAAAACAACAAAAATTTGTGTTTGAAATATAAAAAACAGAAGCAAAAAGGAAATTGGTTGAGAGAACAAAGTTCACAACTCTCATTTCTTGAATAAGCAATTTTACCTGTACATAAGTAGTTCTGTTACATTGGAAGAAAATAAAGTTTGCTTGAGCTAGTATCCAAGCTATTAAATCAGCTTAATGATAACCTAAAAGCTACTAAATCAGCTAAGTACTTAACTAAACCTTAGCAAAAACAACAGTTACAATCAAACTAACAAAAGTCAACTATTACAAAAGTTCAACAACCAAAATACACAAAGGTCATTTGCATGCTTCATGCATGTTGCTGCATTGTTGCTTGGTCACTTGCATGCTGTTGATTGTTGCCAACTTTCAACACAGCCTCATTGAGATAGGTACTAATGGTTAATTTCTATGTTGTTGCAGCCTGATGAACATGGGTACTAATTTCACATCTTTGCATACCATTGTGATTGAAATGGTTTGTGGCTCAACTCAACTCAAACAAAATACGTAAATAGATATCAAATCATTTATGATTAATGTAAAAGTTGAAATGCTAGCGATGGCTTGAAAATTTTTTTGCTCCCGATTTTAAAGTGGAGATAACTTCCCGTACTCAACACTCCTGAGCACTGTAGAGACGTTTTTCTTCTTTGCTATTAGATATGCTTCGAACATGTGTCAATGTCTTCCTTTGGCAAACTGTGAGGAAACTGACCTGCAAAATGATTGTAGGACCTCTGCATTACAGATTTAGTAGTGTTATGTCAAAAGAAATTCATAGTGTGAATAGTTTGTTAATCATTAATTTTTAATCTGATTTAAGTTTAATCGGAATCAACCTCTTTGATACAAAATTCAAGGAACCATATATCTTTCTGTAACAGTTACATTATCACAAATACTTTCTAACTTTATTCAAGAGAGTCAACGAGATTTTATGTTTCCCAAACTGCTTGATAGTATAGGAACCAATGTGAATAGGTTTTTCTGAATTATTTTTGTGACTGAAAGGTATAGTTATCAAACTTAAGTGTGGGGGGTTTGATGTGCCATAATTTGACACGTCAAGTTAGACTCTCTAATACACTTTTGGAGATTATTTTAAAGCAAATTAAATTTCTTTTATATGGTTTTTTTTTCAATTTTTAGTTTTTTTGTTAATAAATTGTTTTTTTATTTAAGCTATTTTTATAACTAAATTGACCAATTGGGTCATGGGGAATGTAACAAGTTGATTGAGTGATGTAGGGAGTCGAAAGTGGCCTAAATTTAAAGAAAACATCACTTTGAAAGGGGGTGCTGCAATATCGAAGCATGGAAGTCGTGATACCCCTAACAATGATAAAATAAGAAGAATAGAGGCCATCTACATTGGTATTGCGATACCAGACCATGGGTGTTGCTATACAAAGACCCCCAAGACTTTCAATCTCAAGACTATTGTGGGTATCACAATGTCACTGCCTGAAAGGTGAAAAAAATTGTAGGGGCAATTTTATGTCCAAACAACCTTAAGTGTCTTTTTCACTTTAGGGCAAAATGGTTATTGTTAGGTTAAATGTTAGGAGGCTATAAATACAACTGTATACCTTTCATTTCAGAGTTTGTTGGCTGATAGTCTTCCATAGTTTTAGGTTTAGGTTTTCTTTTCTTTTTCTTTTCATTTTTTCTTTTGGTTTTCTCTTTTCTTTTTAGAGTAGATTTTATTCTTGAATTTTTCTTCCTTTCTTGTAAAAGACTTTGTAAATGAATATGGATGAAGCTTTTAGGAGCCATTGGTTCCACATCTAAATGAGCATTTCTTATCCATATCTCTATATTGTGCTAATTAATTGTCGATGAAATGTCTGTTTGGATGTTAAGCTTTATCATGTGCTAAATTATTAGATGGTTGGTTGATTGGTTGTTTGTTAGCTTAAGTTAATGTCTGTTCTTGATTAATTTGTTGTTCGATTATATCAAAATGCTTAATACACTAGAATTGACGCCTCTAGCAGAAAACCTAGATAAACGAGACCGAGAGGAGAGTTTATCCTTAGATAGTTCAACATAATTTTACCAAGTAGTGAGACCGAGAGGTAATCTATATGCCTAGGTGAGACCGAAAGGTAAACTTAGGTGGTATTTTTTAGTCTTAGATGAGACGGAGAAGAGATTCCTAACTAAGAGTGACAACTAATATAATCGGTATAGGTTCATTAGTTTAATTAGCACTCCGCTAATGAATCGACCATCATTTATTCATTTACATTATCTAAAACATTAAGAAGAAATTTTAGCTTAGCTAGTTTAGTTAATAATTTAATTTTAGTTTATAAATCATTTTATTTTGACTTGCACTAATAGTTTCCGACTCAATTAGATTAATAATTGCTTAACTTATAATTAACTTGATAAACACATTTACTCATTTGGTAATCCTTTGGGTTCAACCCCTTGGAATACTTTGTGTTCTATCGAAACTATAAATATTACAATTGACTTGTATGCTTGCTGTAACATCCCATTTTTCAGTGGTTTCAGAAATAGTGGTTTCAGGACCATAAATTCGATGTGTCGGTTTGTAAATATTTATGTGGTCATTAGTGTAGTATTAAAATTTGGTTATGAGATTATATCATTTAGATAGTTAATTAGGTAAAAAGGACTGAATCGTAAAAGCTATAAAAGTAGATTTTACTAAATTAAGACGGCTAAATGAATAAATTAGCCAATAAAGATTTAATGGGTGGATCAACATGGTTATTTATTTAAATGGATAATTTTAATTAAGGTAAATTGTGATTAATTAAATTAAAGAAAAGAAAAAGAATAATTTAGCTTATTTCTTCATCTTCTCCACGACACAAGGAGAGAGAAAAAAAAGAAATTTAGGGTTTCATGCTTTTATTTTTAAAGCTTCAATTGGTAAGTGTTTTGATGCTCGTTTTTAGTAATTAAGGGTCTCACCTATAGGAATCCATTAAAAAATCATACAAGTACTTTGATTATCCGAGTAGAATATAAATAGTCATTTATGCATATGTTTAGTATGATATCGATTCATTTATAAGGGTATTTAGGTCACATAGTAATTTTTGACTTGTAACATTCTGAGGCTTAGGATATGTATGTAAATAAAAAACAGTAAGCATCAAAAGGGTTGCAACCACGAAAATAGTTTGGCACATTGTATTAATCCCTATTCTTCCCCCCTTAGTGACCCTTACCCGCTCACCGCCTTATTTCTCCTATTCTTACCTTTCTTGTCTCTCCGTGTATAGGAAATCATAGCATGACATAGTAACGATGGCTAGCCTACGAGTTTTTGTACACTAATGAAAGAGTTTCTCTATATTTTGTGACTTTTTGAATTTTTCTTTTTCAACTCATCTCACTCATGAATGCCTTTTTTTTCAAGAAATTTTTCTATTATAATACTTTTTCTCTTTAGATTTATGTTTTTGTTTTTCACTTTCGGGCTAACATATAATTCTCGTATCACACTAATCCTTCCTATTTCACTCTGTTTTTGAAAACTCTCCTTAATGCATGTACTTAACCCACAATACATATGGCTAGATGTCTATAATCGTGCGATGCATGACCATAAAAAAAAGGCAAATACAAACTAACATTTTTAGGCTTGAGGTTTGTAATGAGGTTCATCAAGAAGTATCAAAAGGCTCAATAGTCGGTACAAAAGGTGAATATTAATAGGCTGGCTTTTTGGCTCGGGATGTGTTCCAAACAATGCCTTATGTCATCCCTAGATACCTCAATATGCACAAAATTAATCAACCAAACAAACTCAAATTCAACCATTTATCATTCATACTAGCATGCTCGTTTCCTTGTATTTTCAATATCATTTGGTATAGTTGATTGCTTAATACGTATTTACAGTGTAACATATAGAAATTTAGTAGTTTAATGCTCAAAAATCTAAAATCACCTACCATCATGCAAAATTTATTCATAAACACAAGCAACTAATGTACATGATTCTAACCAATCACTTGTATTTCTACAAGCTCAAGCACACCAAAAGACAAGAAAAATTAAAAAACAAATTTCCTATGTTACCCTTACACATTTTAGTTAACACATTGTCCTCAATGTGTAACCCATACGATGATAAGGAAAGAAGTTACTTGATTAATCGTGATCGCTCTAATTGCTAATGGTGGGTGCTTCCTCCTTTAATTGTGTACAGGTCGAATTGTTTGTGTCTTCTTTATGTTGGGTTCCTTCATAGGAAATCAAATGCAAAACAAACACTAAAAAAATTACTTCTATCCTACTCCTTCAAAGTTAAGTTTAAAATCATTCAAGAATTAATATGAGTCTTTTAAAAAAGAAAAATAAAAAAATTCAATCCTCCTAAGAATTATCGAGGGGATGAAAACGTCTCTAGTCCATAGGGGCTTTCCCTTTTCCTTTGACATATGTTCGGTGGGAGCTCCAACCTATTAAAAGCGCATGGTGAGTTGGGCTTCATATGACAGGCCCTTTTGGTGTAGAAAATTATGGCTAAAATGCCACTTTGTATTCGTCCTTCGTTCTAGGGTACTCTTGAGCAACACCTTCCTCCTCAAGATTAACCCTCTCATCCGAATGATTCAGAGTCATCCTGAACATATCTTGGGGATAATTTAGAGGGCGTAACCTATTGATCCTTACGAATTCTTGAAGTATTGGTCCTGTCTCCTGCATCCATCTAATCAATCCGTCAAGATTTGCATCTATGTCTCCACGAGCTCCCTTTCTAACATTTGATTGATCTTTTTGTTTGATTGATCTTTCTAATATTTTATAACATCTTCCATGTTAGTTTGTCACAACATTAGTGATGTCGTGACATTAGGTTGATTTTTGAACTTCTTCATTACTGCCCACGATGTTGCGACACAAAATTTTTTGAGTCACGATGTTGACCTTATTTCCCAAATTTTCGATCTGCAGAGTGCTTCAAACGTTTGTTAAACCTGTCTTTGACCTTCCTATAGTAAATTAACAACTTAGTTATGGAGTATATCATTAGTATAGTTAGTAATAATCAAACAGTAGGAAGACGTTAGGTCTTGATAGTGGACTCGTCTGTCAACTAAGTCAATAGGCACCGGGGTGATCCTTGTGAATTGTCTCTATCTGTATTAGTCCAACACCCATCATGTCATTCTATTAGTCTGCGGTTGTCTCTTCCTTTAAAATTACCTTTTTGACCTACTTTAATGACCGGAAACTCTGTTCACAAGTCATAACTCTTAGTGATTTTCAAAGCCACATACCCACACAGCTGCTTTAATTTGTGTTTAGCATTCATGTTCTAGAAAAAAGTTGAGGGTTGTGGTTCACAATTGTTGTCTATAGTGTTTATATCCTTTTCATTGATCAAGTATGGCTTTTCAAAAGTACTTTTTGAAGTGATTCGAAGAGGGATAGGGAAAAAATATTGTATTATGCTACTGAAGTTCTACTTCAGTGGGCTATTAAATCCATCCATTGGCTTGCAAATAATTCCCTTTGATGGTTGTCGTAAGACTCAAACACTCCTTAATGACCTAAGCTCGATGCTTATACACATCGATCGTTGAATTTGATTGAACCCTACTATATGATCATAAGTTTTGTCAATATATATTTTTCCCACTCTTTTCAACATCTGGAAAATTCATGGATCTATAAGCTTCTATGGTTCTTGATTTAGAACTAAGAATGTGAAAAGGATGTTTAATTCAGGCTTATCCTTCAAGACTGCTGGTTTCTCTCTTTTTTATTCTGTGAACTTTTAAATTCACAGACATTCATTTATTAACTCGGTCCTAGCTATTATTGTCTCTATTGGTGGGTATATATTATACTATTCTTGTAGTTCAACTTTGTCAACATTACCGAGATTTCTGGGACGATGAGTTCCATGTTTATTTGATTCTTCTTTTCACTATCCAGTTCCTCCACTACCTCTACATCTGCTCTTTCTAAAAGTGCGTCTGATTCATCTAAATATTCTTTTGTTTTCTGAAATATATATGATGGTCACTAAACTAACAATAAATACGACAAAGGCAAGCGCACCTATCAAAAAATAGTATAGCTATGGTGAGTAAGGAATATCGTATCCACGAGGACTAAAAGTACTAGTAATTACCGTCTACTTATTACTTAGCCGACAAATTGGAGTGATTTTGTTTAAATCTAAAATTACTAAACTAATTTAACTAAGAACACAACAGAGAATGAAATAGGAAAATAATCAAAGATAACCAATGAGATAGACAATACCTAAGAAAGAATCCACCTAGACTTCACCTATTATTATGAATCTGAATTAAAGGATTTATTCACTTGTTACTTGATCCGTAGAAATCCCTAAATTATGTTAATATCTCTTTTGAAAGTAAGAACAACTGACTCTAGGTTGATTAATTGAAATCTCTTTCTAATTGAAACCCCTATCGTTGCATTAAATAAATATATGGATTCCCCTATTATATTTGACTCTAATTCGGTAGATTTATGTCATCATGTTTCTAGGATTGCATGCAACTCTACTCAATTATGCTAGATCTACTCTTAAACAGGACCTTTTGTTCCACTGAATTAAGCACATTAAACATGAATTAATATCCCGAAAATATTAAAAGAAATAAGCATACATAATTGAGAACAAGAATTAAGTATTTATCGCGAAAAACAAAAATGAAATAATAGGATTCATCATAGGTTTCATCTCCGCTAGGTATCTAAGGGATTAGTTCATAATCCTGAATGAAAACATCTAAAAGTTAGAAAAACCATAAGACATAAAGAAACTCAATAAAACTTCGAAAGAAATTAAAATTAGATCTTCAATCTTAATGGAGATATGCTTCCAAGTTGACTCCGATAGTGTTCTTCGAGTGTTTTCTTCGATCTTCTAGTGTTCTTCGATTGTTTTCTTCGATCTTCTCTAATTACCCCCTCATGTCTTCTTTTAATGGGTATTTATAGACCTTAAAATGCTCAGAAAGCCTAAAAATTGGGTTTTTCTACGTATTTGGGAAGCAGGGTGCGAAATTGACACGGGCTGGCACATGGGTGTGTGCTCAGCTCGTGTGGGTCCTAAAAACAACTCTATTTGTCTGTTTTTGGCTTTTTTTTGCTCCTTTTACTCCCAAATGCTCTCCTAAGTATAGAAACATGAATTGAAAGGATTAGAAGCATCAAATTCACTAATTTGCATAATTAATCATCCAAAAACGCTTTAAGAATGAGATTAAAATATGTTACTTTTATAGCTTATCAAATATCCCCACACTTAAACGTTTGCTTGTCCTAAAGCAAAATTCTCAACTCACATTAAAATTCATCTTTCTCATCTTATAATTCTCATCAATAATGTTTTGAAATAATTTGCAAATAATCATACATTGACAATTCAACTAAAAGAGCATTAAAAATTCAAACAATCCAAGTCGAAAATTTTTAAAGCACAAAAAAATAGATATTTCCTCTTATCTAAGTGATTACCTTTAATTCAAAATTCATAAGAGCCGACATCCTCACTAAAGATTTACTAAAATCACTGAAAGTGTTTAAGGTTGAAGAATAAGCACTCAATGGTCAAACAAGAAAGGTCATTACCATAGGCTTACATGAAAATCAAATCTCCACCACTATAAAATGATATGATACACAAATCAAAAGATCTTTAAGAGGTTGTAATGGGTCTTAGGTTAAGGGTGTGGAGATAGGATGAAAAAGTTGGTTAAAATTGAGAACGAGTCGATAAATTACCAAACTAGAAAAAAATAAAAAATGCTGAATTAAAGACAATTACATCAATCGAGAACTATTCAAGAATGAAAACGAGCTTATTTTCAAAATATGAATTTAATTGTTCAAGTTCAATCAACACGACTAATTAATAATCAATACATATATTTTTGATCTCTTATTTTTTTCTTTTTTTTAGAAATAAGAAATAATTCAACAAATCAAACAAAAGAGCATAGTTAGGCAACTAACCAAATAAAATCTCGACAAAAAGGGAGTTAATAAGACAGGAAAAATTCTCAATGAACAAAAATGAGTTATGGGTTAACAGTAACGGGTAAATTAAGAAACGGTGTTGATACGAGTCACAAAGGCCCAATCCAAGTTCAAGAACGTGATGGGCTCAAATTACCACAAGGCCCGACAAATGTGTTCCAAACTGAATGGGACCATTCAGGAGTTTGTTAGCAAGGCCTTAAATGCGTACACGAAAGAACGAGAAAATCAAGAT